>VJOZ01019539.1:0-13880 GCA_009801055.1 Stichopus horrens | reverse complement strand
AATACAACTCGTGAATATGCATGTTCGTCTTCATTAGTTTTTCTTCACTGCCCCATTTTTTTACCTAAATTATGCCCATCAGTGAAAACTGTTAATCTACAATGAAATAATAAGCACAGGCTCTAGTTTTTTAGTTGCACCAATACCAAACTAAATTGAAGTACCAAATGTTTCAAAACAATTAATATCATTTGAGATGTTTCAGAAGATGAGAGAAAAAAATCAGTGCCTCAAAAGCAAACATCCCAAAAGAATTTGTTCTGCAGGCCTATTCAAAATGAGGGAAATTTTCCATGAAAACAGGGACAAATTAGACTAGGAACATTTTCAGAGGAGCTACTGAGGAGATTGAAGTCACAAAACACAAACAACTTGACCTCCAGGAGAGGACACAATATTGAGTAAAGTAATGACAAGACAAATACAATGAAAAGAGAGGAATGATTCAGCATAATATCATACTAAAATACAAACAACTTAATCTCCAAGAAAGGGATTTGTCATGTTCGGTAACAACGAAACAAAAGATGAAATGAAAGGAGGCAAATTACTCAGCAGAAAATCAACTGGACCTTCAAAAAAGACTTACTACATGTTCAGTGATGACAAACAACAGAAACTATGCTAAACTGGTGTGACTGAGTTTGAACATATTTGTCAATTGCACTGTACCACTAATAAAATTCCAACACATACGGTACTTACAAAGCATTTCTGGAATTAAATGCCAAAGCAGAATATAGTATTGTACAATTTGTTGGTGTAAATACTTGATAAAAACTTCAATGGGGATATAGGGCTTTTGATAAAATTTCCCTATAGGTATCAAAACAAGGGGTCTGTTTGGTATACTTCCTATGTAACAACATCCATTGACATATATTGGTAAAGTACAAGCTTGGGGAGGAAGGGGACTGCTATGGTATAAAGAGAGTTCTGAAAAAAAAAATGAAAAACAAGCACATTTATAATCTACGGGCGCCAGTGCAATACTACAGTACTTCTGGACATAACAATATATAAAGGCACTGCAAACTTTGTCAGTCCACAAAGACATTTCGAAATCTGAAGAACTTTGGCAACAAGGAGTGGATGAAAATTGAGTTGCTAGTTGCTGGGACTGCCTACAAACAAAGCAAATGCAATATCAAACACCAAACCTGCATTTCTATTATGCTACAATATTTTGATGGGGTTGCATTAACAGGCATACCATCACAAAATTCATCGCCAAACACATTCAGGTTTATTGCTTCCGATGGAAAATTCACATTTATTGTCTCTTCCAATTCCGTCAAGGACATCACTGAGCTGTGATTCCATTCTGGGTTGTTCAGTTATGTAAAATGAATCATCTCAAAATATTTGTTTTTTCTCACTTTTATGACGGCAGTTATTGGCATTGATGCGCTCATAGCCTTTCAGTATGAGCTGTAAAATTAGGACTTGTATTCCAGAAATCAATTACTAATTCAATTTCACATGTACTAACTGTGAGTACATAGAAACTTGGATGCAGTAGCCTATTATTAGTCAGTGAGCTCAATGTTTACTTGCTTCTTTCATTGTTCACTGCAACATATCAATTATAAAGTCACATCAACAGTTATCATTTCATAGAACAATTTTCACATTACTATTTCATGCTAATACATCCATAAATGAACTGATAATCACTAAATACTATACCAAGCTACAGTAGATATTTCTAGTTTTTAACAAAATGCCATATTCATAATATTATTACTGCTTACTTGTCTGAGAAATAGACTTATGTCGCCCCACAATGCATGCAGCCTGAACCAGAATCAGTAAGGCAATGTGTTGATCGTCCTGACGACGTCCTTTAAATTATGGTATTCACTGTGCTGTCTGATTGTGCTTGTTTTTTTTTTTTAACTAAATGAGCTTTAGTTACTAAGCCCCACTTTCATTTTTAAGAAACAGAGAGGCGTAAAATATTTAATGTTTGACACCTTCTGGGAGTAAATCTGCAATAGCACGAGTGAGTCATGTGCGACAATACAATGGCCACAGCAGCCATGGATAGGGGGCGTACTAAGCAGCGGGAGGGTTGAGGGAGAGCATACAGTATGTAACAATATGACGTATGGTCTTTCTATGGATGTGGGGATGTGGCTCATGACAAGTTCAGTTGTAACTATTTTTCATCAAATACCTAGAAGTTGGGGGGTCAAATACAGTTGATAGCTTGAGCGCCAAAGACCTAAAGTATTGGAATATAATAGTATCATAATACCAGTACAAAGTACGTTTATAAAGAAAAAGATGCTGTGAAAGTTCCTTCCACAATTTTCAAAACGTTCCTGATGGAGTTATCTTTAACTTAAATCGATTCAAATACTGTATATTGCTACATCCTCACCACGCGTCAGTGAAGCATCCATGGCCATAATTTTTCAAGTCTTTTTCTGACTATTTTTTTTCCTTATGATAAACATAAAAGGCACAGAGTCTAACAAATGAAAAAAATACTGTGTCCAAATGAAGCAAGAAAAGTCAACATTGACCTTTCTGCCCAATGCTGTTGGTTTGACACGACTCTGCATATAACTGCTGCTTTTCCACTAAAAGACTAAAACCATATCTTTGGCCTCATCTTGACTTACATATTAAGACATCTACCCATCTGCATGGATGTTCAGACGACTTAAGGAAAAAAAGGCTTAAATTGCATCGACAAGGCACTTCAACCACGAGAATAAGAAATAAACATCAAATATATGGATATAGATGATAAAATTTATCACTCAAAGAAACTAACAAAAAGGTGACTACCACAGAAGATTACCGTTAGGGTCAGGGAGGGGGTGGGAGGGGGGACATGATACCACTTTGTTGTCCACAGATACAGATGATATTTTTTTTTTTGTCCCAGGCATAATAAAATGTGAAACACTGAAGAGAGAGAGGTTATTCATCCAACTATTCACCATGCAAGGTCTACACAAGAATGGATTAAAAAGAACAATTCCACAAAACTCTTGGAGATATGCAGAATTTCACATAGATAAGGTTCAACTCTGAAGCAACATGGGTTGGCTTTTTTTTTTCTTTTTTCTATAAGTTTACTGTTATTTTGCGGTGCTAGTTATTGGCATTATGAAGTATACCTTCAAGCAGTGACAAAACTGGTTGCATCCAATCAGCTGGAACAAAGAAACCGCAGTGTGCAGAAGAAGAAAACACATTTCAATGTTAATGTAAAATGTAACAGAGAAAAGAATTCAAGTGGAAAATACACTCAGTACACAATACAAGGTCTGGCTGAAAGTGCTAAGTACAAGTAGTATACTGCACATGTCTTAAAACCATTTACTGTATGAGTTTGAAAAAGGATGTATTTTTCAGGGTAAGAATAATTTTTAGATCTACAAAACTTTTAAAGCTAAAAATTGCATGAGAAAATTGTGTCTATTTCATACTGTTCATGGACAGACAGGATTTTATTTAAGCTACAAAGAAAAAAACACACACACACACAAAAAAAACAAAATGGGGGGAAAGAGCGAACGCAAAGCATTACAGCCATCTTGCTTCAGGATATTAAACAGAAATTCACTTATTGTACATATGTGTCATAATTTAAAGTAGGTGGTAAATCAGTACACAAACAAGTGGCTATGGCAACATAAGGCACCATTTTTTACACACTGACATTTCTGAAACTAATCCCAGAGATATTTCACACATTTTAATGAAGCACACAAACCGCAAAGAAATCTTATTGTCCTTAACATTATAAACTGTGCAGTGCCTCAAAATTTATTGGCCAAATAAGGAACACAACCAATGCAAAAAAAACAAAAGAGCAGAACACAAAAACTCAAACTGATGTCTTCTCATGAAAATTAGCCTAGCATTAAGTTTCACTGTACAGCTAGCTCTCTGCGGCCAAATGATGCACCCTACAGCATATCAAAGACACTATCGTGTTCCAGTTCTGACATAAAACTGGTATTTGCATTTCTTTTGCTTACCAGAACTGGAAAGGAGCCCAAAACATCATAGAAAAACCTTCCCTCCCCTTTTCCTTTTATATTTTAAACCAAAAGCAAACTAAAATTTCAATCCACCCATCAAAAGATCATGTTTTTTTGTGAAAGAAACAATTCACCACTGGAGGTTCTGAAACCTTCCTTAAAAGGGAAATATTTTGATGCAACGGCATGGGAATACAAAGAAAAACAAAAGATAGTTATAATGGTCCACCATACAGTCTCCTTACTAAATATCAGCAAATTGCCTCACCCCCTCTAGCAATTATCCATGAGTTATGGAAAATGCATCATTTAAAATTTTGAAAGTTTGGAAGAACAAATTACTCTTAAAGCAGCAACCAACTGAATTTTGGAAAATGAGAAACATAGGAATTATTCCTTGGAAAGTAGGCTACCACTGAGACTTCTGTGAAATAATCTATCATTCTCTGTCCATGAATATTAATGGCAAAAATGTAATATTCTTCTTTGAAACAGAATGTTTCCCTTTAAATTCCATATTTTAAACCCCAGCAGCTACTGTGAAAATACTGACACGAAAGGTTCTTAGATAATGATATTAAAAGAAGGCAGTATGTGACTACCACCCCAATGTAGTAATACCCTTCTCCCTCTATTAAGTGTTTATCACCCATCAGCGCACATGCAACTTTTTCAACTAATGCATCAAACAAACAAAAAATAAGAAAGTAGTCAGAATTAGCAAAAGAAAACATCACAAAAACATCCCTGTTTTTTAATTTTGTTGTTCACTTCGTTTACAGCCTAATAAGAAAGGCATTATTATACGCAACCTGGTATTTCCAAACCATGATAATCACAAAACAATCTCGTGAGGAAAAAACTTTAGCATTTACATTTTTTTCCTAATGCCATGCTAAAATTTGAATCTATGATACCTGAACCTTTTTGTTGCATTGCAATCGTGCCTACAGTATGTAACGTTTACAGTTGCTCAAACAATTGACATGCAGACTTGCCCTTAACAAGGCACATGTTAACAGATCGGTTAATACTAAACATTTCATATTTAACCAGCATCCACTTCACAGATATTTTGAGAAGCAACTTGGGCACATCACAGAAGTGATTCAACTGGTATTACTGTGAATCAACCATCATCAAAAAGAGATCTTGTGTTAGATTTTAACTCAGTTCCTGTTCCAACCAGTGCCATTGACCATCCGATACTGTCACTAAACTTTCAAATGGAGAGGCCTTCCCTTTAAAATACAATGATCAGTGACATACTCTGACTTAAATGAAAATCTCTGCTCATTCCAAAAGTTGACATTTAAGAGAGAAGACAGAAACCACAAACAAGGCTGATTTGCAATTTGGATGGAATATTGATGAGGACAGATTTTCTAGTGATGCAAACAAGCACATTTTTTTGGTTTTCTGAATTTTGCACTTCCTGAACGAAGGTAAACTCCATCTTTAAAAACAAAGAAAGTAACTATTAAGCTCTAGGCCAAAATATTCCTTTAAGACCCTTTCATGACCCTGACTCTTATACCATCAGAATGTGGAAACCAAGCAAATCTGATGTTTGGTTACTACGGAGAGTATGGCAAAAATCTACAAGGCCAGAGAGAAAATGAGAGTAATGTGAGTAGCAGAATAATTGTTCAGAAAATCATTGTAGGATCTAAAAATTACGATGACAATAGAGCATTCTAAGACTTCTCATTGGCATCAAAAATTGACCTGCACTGAGAGCGAATTGGTTACCTTAAAGTTTGCAGAGAAACGTTACTTTTAGGGAAGGGGTGGCCTATTTCAGATCAACGGTTGAGTGTCAGGGCAGAAATAAATGTTATGGGTCATCATCAGCATGTTTCTACAAAGTGCAGTGGTCGTGGGTGGACAGGTGGGGAGCAGACTAAATACACATCATCTTAAAGTTATGTTTATTTGAATTATACTGGTGAGCGTTAAATTGACATTCAATTAGACACAATGACCAAAAGATTGGCTGAGAAGGTTGTAGGTGGGTAACTTTCTATCCTGAAATCAACTGTGTTATCGTGACAAACTTCTTTATTACCTGTTACTGCAACTCCCGTGGCAATGCCGACAGCACCATGTACACCAGCACCGGTGCTGCTGCCGATGGGGACGTCAGCTTCATCGACGACATCAAATGATCCATTTAACGAGGTCTCTTCTTGCCTGATTTGCTCTGAGGCAGCTGTGATGTAACAAAAGAGTATTCCGAGAGGATGGAGTTAAAAAAAGGCACGAGAAGCAGTAAAAGGTATAGGTCTCCATGAATCAATATAACCCTTAAACAGCCATTCATTTCAAAGTTTTGACCATTGGCTGTCTGTTTGAAACAGAATGATGGAACAATGATGAAAGCGTTCATTCACAGAAATGTGCAATGAACTGACTATGCAAAATGTATCTCTTTTCAGACTTATGCACCACGATAACATCCATGTTGAAAACACACCATATTTTTATTCAGCTTTGAATTGGATAAGATTTTTTGCAAAGCAAACTGGCACAAACTTACTGTTGATGGGATGTCCAAAAGAAGAAAAACAAAGTTTCCAGGTCTCAAGGCTAGCGTACACAATTTGAAAGTCAGTCTGTTGCTTGCTTCATAATATGCAAGAACTTCAAGGGTATGGGCAAAATAATTGGCAGGTTGCTCCCAGAGGTCTAACATTGACTCAAGTCTCGTCGGAAAATAGAAACGAGTCAAAATGCCAAGAGAGATTGTGCATAATGTTAACAGACAGATTTTCTTATGGGTGCTGCGTAATGAACCAATTTCCTCTCTACCCGGAAGCGATGAGATCAAACGTAACAGTGAACTGTATCGCTGTTTAATTAATGGAATCCTTCTATCCAATTGACTTATTCTTTGCAACATGTTGCAGTTCATTTTAAAGTTTGTAAGAGAGTTTTTTGCCCATGTGGACACGCCATCTTTTACAAGGTCTCCCCGTTTCCACTGCAGCATTTTCATAATTCAAACTGACCAGAAAAGTCGCCTCCCATGAGCAAACTTTGAACTAATACTTCATTAACAACTGCCAACATCTGAGGGGAACCACTGGGGCCGGAGATGGGTGTGTTCTAATGGGCACAGGTTGCCAGAACGTTTCTGCAATCAAACTTCCTCCACATTTTCCAAGTGATGCAGTTTAGTTTATGGCAAAATAATTGAAATAACTGAAGTAAAATTCAGGGTAAATGTGAAAGGTCTATGACATGGAAATTTTAAAATCTACTGTAACAACTGGGATGTCTTTTAACATTATGGTGCACACAACAACCAACCATCATCAGTTATACTTCAAAGTGCATCAAGAATGTCAAAGGCACTTTGAAAAAGAAAAAAAAAACAAAGACAGAACTGTTGATGATATCAATGCCTGACTTATTAACAAACACTACATATTCTATAGTCATGACAGGAAATACAGTCACTGAAATGGAAACATTGCTGCAGCAACATAACCAATGATTATGGGAAGAAAATCGGACTGTTCCAAAGAAGCACTATGAACAGTAGCTCACGTGCCAATGCGTCTGTCTGAGCGTTGACATCGAGTATTCTAAGACACGGCAGTAGATGCAATTATTAATTAAACAAAGATGAAATCACTAAAAACTACTAATGGAAACAAAAGATATTTATATTGCCACTGCCATCATAACATTGTCATCCTTCTGCGAGGTACACTACAGTATTATTAATTTACACAATAATTACATCACCTGGTTTTGTGTTAGTGCCATATTTGACTGTATCACTGAACTTCACTAAGTCATGAAAGAAATAATTTGATTATTCCCTGCTGAATTTCATTCATTTTCTATCGCTTTCAGCAATGCAACCTATGATTGCAATAATTTTTGGGAATGATTTTTCTCTTTTAAGTCATGCTTAACATCCCACTATTCACTGGAGTAACTTGTGCAATGACTTACTTGTTGTAAGTCAGTATCTTTTAAAGGTACTCCTACTGTGATTTAAAGAAAAAGGGTCTCATCCAGCACCATCAAATTCAATTTCTCACAAAATTCTTCCCAGTTTCATTTAGAAGTGACCTGAAGTGTTATGGTTCTGTAACATGACCATACATCCCATTCCCGATACTAGAGCAATATTTTTATACGAAACTCCCCACAACTCACTGGTGTAGGTATTCAATGTGAATTGGACTTTTACCAGAAGCAAAAGTTCTCACAAACTTGCAATAGCTACTGGAAAGTGACTATCTAACTGGAATGGGATTGTTCACAAAAGCTCCTTTGCTAAAGTGAATTGAATTAAATCTGACAGTTTTGTGTTGTGATCAAATGTCCCAGTCCAGGCACAACTGCAATGTTTTTATACAAAAGTGGACTTGACCAGAAATGCAAAGTACATCATTGACATACCTACCATCAAAATGACTAGATGGTTTGCTTACTCAAGTCCCTTGCTGAAGTAAATTAGATTAAGTCTGATGGCTTTTGTGTCATAATCATACTTCCAAATCTCCTTACTGGTGCAAGTTTTCTAATGAAACTGGACTTGACCAGAAGCATCAAGTTCCCACATGATAAGTCTTCAGTCACCAGTCAAAGTGATTTAGCTAACTTGAATGGTTTTGTTTGAAGACAACTGGGCGACTCGATTAGTTCCATATCAAAATTTTTTTCATTGCAGTCCAATCACTTATTCAAATTAACATTTACGCCGATGATAATTTATCTTTCTTCCCATCGTAGAGCATCCAAATAAACAGGAGTTAAGACCAACGTTAGAAGGTTTTGGTGGCAGCCATTTACTTCAAGGACTGCTCTATGTTCTGGCATAATTGGCAAATTACCATCGCTGTTAGAAAGCAGGTAGGTTGATTCGAAAATCAGCACGGCCACTCAAGATTTCGAATTGAGATAACCGGTTTTAATAAAGTGTTTGAGTGCAACATAATCAATCAGGTGTTTGAGATATTACTTGAGACAGAGAGAAGGCCAGGAACTTCAGATTTCAGATATATACACAGCCAGTCAGTATCCTTGGAAGGCTGGTTGGCAGGAGTGAATGATGGTTTTGGCTGAAAATTGTACTGCATCTGACATGCATCTTCTACTGTAGGTCACATTATAGTACTTTTTTCTGGGTGAGATTGCACAATAAGGGTAATAACTAACATTTTCCAGTCAACGATGGCCACACCTTCTGCATCTTCTAATCTCTTAGTTTTGTTATCACTTTGAACTTAAGAGCAACAAAGCCACAGTGACACCACAAATAACTAACTACTGAGAAATGCACCACGGACAATCGCAACAAGAAGGGTGGAGGGGTGGGGTGAACAAATGGGGGAGAGGAGGGGGTCAGGATAATGCCGATAACAATATCTTCAACAGCTACCTAAAGACTAACCTAACATGAGATGGAAAATGAGGTTAATATGACTGGGAACCAGTGAAGAATGTCTATGATAATGACAACACTTCAGACTGAAGTTGCCTCCTTTACCTACTGTATAGATAGAAGACTCTTGTTTGGAAGGACCATAATCTCTAAAGAAACAAACAAAGGAGTTCTTCACACTCCAATGTGAGTTTTGACACCAACTGTGATCAACTCTACCGATATTTGCTGAACTTGATGACTCGGCGGAAAAGTGTAATATTTGAAAGAAAAGAGAATCAGATGAAACTGTTCTCAGACAGTACTCAATTTTCCGATAACATTATCCACAATTTTTCAACACTTGCAACTGACTTATGATGTAATGAGAGATATTGCAAGACTTGANNTGAAATCCAGGAGGGAGACAAACAAATTTTGTGAACTCAATTATGATTTATGAATATCCTCTGAATTAAACCAAACTGACAAACCTCCCACAAAGTTGTATCAAATGATCAAAGTGATTCCGGTGATCTGAATGTGCTTATTCCACAGTGGCAGGGGATTAGCGAATGTGAATGGGCCACATAAAACCACTACACATTTAATGAAGACTTATCCTACATGAACATACAAGGGTGTTTTGCAAAGGGGTTCACTAAACAGAAAGACTGGGCAACAACGACTACTTCACTGGTGACACCGACACAGGTCACGGACACCTCCTCACCTAGCACCCCGATTCCGTCGGCGCTCATGCTCCGTGTCTGTGATTTCAAAGGAGTAGCCTGTGACGCCAGAGGCATAGGGGTGGTCGAGGGCACAGATGCCCCTATGTTATCTGGCAATCTTTGGGTACCACTGGGGCTTGTGAAGCTGTTGGAATTGATCACTTTACGAGGGCGTGGCGGCAGCATATTAATACGCGGATACCCACCAGGTTCTGGTCTCGGCGCATGGTGCCGTTGCTTGTGCCGTCTCTCTACTTTCTCTGGCTCCTTGCCAAAGTAGTGGGTGTGGGCCATCTCCAGGAGGGCAAAGGTGCTTGCCATCCCACCTGGTGTGTGGTTCTCATAGGAGTGTTCTATACCACTGATGATGGCCCTTAAAATGGACACCATCCCTTTATAAACAGCCTTCTCTACTTTCTGTGGACAAAAATAAAGGAGAGGCATTTCAAGGAGGAAGAGATATAATGTTGTACGAATTTCAGAAAATGATAAGGAATAAGCCAAGAAAAAAACAGGACTCCTACTCAAGGAAGGGGAAGAGCCATTTTCTTTTTCTTACTAATTCTACCTGGGGAAATAGTTAATACCTTCAGTGGAGACAGTCTAAGAGAAAATCATTGCTAAATTTGGGCCCAATTGTCAACATGCAAACTATCAAGTGGTGGTCATGTCCGGGACATCTTTTTGCTGCCAGTTTAAATTCACTGTGGCCTACATCCTTCGGTGTTGCAGATGAAAAGTGGAGTTGAGACGCTGCTGCACCGTCTGGAAATCTTAGGATCTTTCAAACCATTCACAGATTTCACTTGAAGGTTAGGGCTGTTTTGAGGAGAATTTGAATCAGGCTTCCTAACATTAATTTTGATGAAATACTGCCACAAAGGTGAATAATTATGATAATGAATAGGTCCACTGATCCAAACCCAGGGGATGTTAAGGGGTGGCTCAAACCCCTTGTACTCTCCCATATTTTGGGGTGTCCAGAAGAGGTCAGATGCAAACTGGTACACAGTTTGTTCACTTTTTTGTTCATACATTTCTTCAAAAAAAACACACCAAATTCCTTTTTCTTTCTTTTTTTTTTTCATTTAAAAGAGCCACTACCATAAACCCGTACAAGAGTTAGAGATAGTAATTTCTTCAATCGATAACTTAAAATTCAAATAATGCATCCTCACTCATCATATGCATCTGGTTTGAAGAGATGAAACTTTTGTAGATGTTTATTGATGAGACTGAATGGTTTGACAATGATTAAAACTATTTTCTTTGTATGCCATGTAGGTATATTCTTAACACCCTATTTCCCTTTAAGTGCATGTCCCACTCACTCTTTTGGAAACATTCTGGTCTTTCTGACAACTATCAGTCTCTTAGATCAGAATGTCTGCTGCTGAGTCAGCCTTTACTCATCTTCTGTACAAAAATGGATGTTTCATAATTCATGAGAAGGAAGACGACCAATAATAGAATGCTGACCTCATTCTCAAAACTTGTAAAATCATCATCGGCCATTAATTTGTGACAAAGCAGAGTTTGGTGTACGACAATATTGTCCAAACACATTTATTTGGCCTCAACAAATGGCGTGGGGTTTAATGAAATAACTTAGATGATTATCACCAAGCTATTGATTGGGTTTTCTTGACCATGTGATGTTTGAGATTGCCTGCTGGTAGAAAGACACATTGGTGACGGTGCAAAGGAATGTTTTGGCGAGCACCCATCAGTCGGTGTTTCCAAAACTTGAAAATGGATGGTGTGACCTTCTTTTCTACATTCTCTCATCTTACCACATCTTCAATATGTTCCTCTTTGATGGTGTTATCCTGGGGATTCAGCTGACTTATGACCTGTGCCCTTAAATTCTCATTCTGCATAAGTTTCTTCAACCTCGGCCAGTTCAACCATCCCACGTTGTTGCCCTCCAGGACACCTCTCGTAATTTCCTTCAGGAAAACTTGGTCCTCACTACGAAAGGGGAGAATAAAATGTCACAAGAAATGAGCAAAATAAACGGAGAGTCGAGGGGAATGCTTACTTCAAATATGAAACCGAAAAATCAATGAGGAGGCCAGATATCCTGAAGGGAAGAAAAAATTTCTCAGTGGTCATGTAAGAAAATATTTCAATTAAAACTGACTCAAGATAGAAAGCAAAGAGAAGTTTAACCACATCACATTAGCAAACACGTTTTTTTTTTCTTTTGGTTTAATAACACAGGAGGAGATCACAGCCAAATTTTAAATAATGTATTCCCCCTTTGTCAAATACTTTTGCAGTGATGTAAGTATCATACAATTTTTGGAGATTTGCACCCAATAAATACTGTGCACCAACTGGTGGGAAAAGATGAAAAAAGATGCCCAAAATAATGAACTTCAAATGAGATGCAAATTACACTTTGAATCTTCTGAAATTTCAGAGGAGATATAATTTTTTGCCTAAAACCATTCTCTGTTAAAGCCTCATCTCTTTCAAGCATAGAAAGAGGAGAAGAAAAAAAAAAGGTATTGTGCCTTAGTACACAGAGTGAAAAGTGACCTGGTTAGTTTATACGGAATCTTGTTGCTTGAAGGTTTTCAGATTATGCTGAACTATTCTCCACAAAATAAAACCTTTGAACAACTCCACGATTGAGGATGAATCAAGAATACTGACAGTAAGATCAAACACATACCCGTGATGGATTACGTATGATTCGACTAAACTTTTCTGAATCATACAAAGAAAGTGACTGATACATTAAGGAGGACGCGTACAGGTGCTGCATCTGGACCGCAAAACTGTCCCCCTCTAGACCATTCCCACAGACAACTTTCCCCCAGACATATTTAAACCTGGAGAATTCACCGTCAGAAATGTGCCCCCTGACAATTCTTCCAGGGAATGGGTTGGGGTTGCAGTAAATAAAGACTTAGGGAAACTGTCAAGAGGGAATTTTCAGTGAGGAATTGTCCAGAAACTTTGCGGCATGTATGCTTGTGTATAGCTTGTCAAGAAAAAACTTCAATAAAAATATTTGCACATGATTTTATATCTGGCTTGTTGCATCTCTGATTATGAATACAAGGACCTATCTTTTTTAAGCATATCACATGCCACTGTAAAATCAGCTAAAGTCAGAATAATAATGACACACATTTTTAGGATTACTTTCAACCTGTAGTTACTGTTTTTACTGACCTTTTTTCCTGCATCTTATCAAGTTTGTAGTTTTTTGCCGACTTTCTTTTGTGTGTGTCTGGTACATTATTACAAGTTAGGTACATCAATACCTGTAATGTCAATTTTCACCTATGAGGTATTTCATTACCCAGTAACAGATATACTTTTAACTATTGGATCAAATTTTACCAGTTAGATCCAACATACATATCACTACATGTTGGGTAAAACACTAAACCTTGAGTCAACTCTCAACCTGTTTGGTCGATCATTACATATATTATACCTGTAAGTCTACCACTATCCTCATCACTGTGGGTCAATCATTACCTGTCTTAGGTCTACCTCTACCATCTGCGTATATGTCTACCACTAACGGTAAAATTTATCATTACCTGTTGGGTCTATCATTGGCTGGAGAGAGCTTCCTGTGTTTGATTCTGTTCCTCACGTCCATCATTCTACGAGTATCTTCGAAAGAAGAAAACAAGAACTGTCAGTAAACCTTTCAAGTCTTATCAATCTAGCTAACGGTAAAATCAACGGTTTCCATTTTGATAATTCAACGGTTTCCATTTTGATAATTCAACG
>VJOZ01019501.1:1027-15138 GCA_009801055.1 Stichopus horrens | reverse complement strand
ACAGCTGGCCACTGAGGAGATTACCATCTCAAAATCTGAGACTTTTCTACATAAAATATATGAGATGAAAAATAGGATTTCAATGGCATGATTTTTTGAATAAAGAGTGATTTCCAATTGCATTCTAACATATTTTCCATAAACATACAGAAAAAAGAAAAGTAATTGTATGCAAATGCAATTACTTGTACATTTAAACTAAATCCCGTGTTAACAAAATTTCAACTGAATCAAGGATGGATTGTCAGTAATCCACATAAGATGTTTGGCTTCTGAAATACTTCCACATCATTATGTACAGAATAAATTTATTTTCTTCATGTTTAATATTTGTGAAAAATTCCAATGAAGATAGACCTATGACACTTGCGAACATATACCTGAAAGACAGAGCAAGTTCAAATTGATTTTGTGTATAGTATTTTTACATGTGATTTAAATTTGGCATGTTTTAATGATCAATACTTGATCTATAGGCATGAGGAGGGTAAACGGGAAAAGGAAAAGGGTGCATTGGGGCGCTACATGAAAACAGATGTTATATTTTGAATTTCTCTTTCAAGGATTACCTGAAGCATCAGTTCTGTTTGTTGATGGCAGACTCAGGAAAGGTAGATAGAGGAGGAGGAGGGGGGGTTGTACATGTGGGGGAGAACATAGAGGGTCCTCAAGTTTCAGTCTCACCTCATTCTTGTACACTTGAAAGGTAAGCTGATGAGTTTCACCTTAAAGGAATATGAGCTGATGTATACTTACTTCACCTCAGAGCAAGAAGCATTTCGACATCATTTAATTGCTATACCATTTTAACAGCTGGAAGAAAATGATATATTTAATATAATGGTTTGTTTCCTTTGGCTTCATGTCAACTTTTTTGTTATTGCTACAAAAATAAACCTGTTTTCCACATCATCACAAAATATGTACACCATTAAGATAGAGTGGAACAATTTAGTACTCCATCAAGGAAATTTGGGTACTTGCAGACATAGAACAAAAAAAAATAAGTGAGAAAAGCATGAAACGGAAATGAAAATGTAGTGAGAGGTAAAGAGTCAAAAACAAAGCTCATACATCAGAGAAACATTAAACAAAAGAACAGGACAAAACTGAATTTAGTTCTCTTTGCAATTATAAATCACAGTGTGGCCCCTAAGCATTACTCTCTGAGTATATACCAGTCAGGAAGTGACTGAGTGTCTCCATCATAAAACACTAGCTATTGTGAAGAATAAACTAGAGGCAAGTGAGGTTATATGAAATAAGTGTTTGCAAAGGGTACGTCACAGATACTCAACAGGAGATCATGTGTGAACCTGGTTCTGAATTCTGAAATTGTTACTGGTATCTATAGTTTCAGTAATGTACCCAGCATGTGGGACCGCTTGTGGGACCAAAAAAAACACAACATGTTCGTTCAGTTTTCTTGAAAGTCTGAGACACTAACAGTCTGAGTCTTTCTCACGTTGTATACAATATTGTAGTTGAATGTGCAGAGTGAGGCGAAATTATAACTTTACACCAACCTTTAGCTAGCTTGCTTGCTGCCTAGTGGAAATTACATTTCAGGCACCAGGTACACCAGGTACACCAGGTACACCAGGTATATGAAATGCAAATATCCAGGTCCAAACACTACAAAATATAAACTACATAAAAAAAAGCAAGAAACTACCATGAAACGAACTTCATTTTACAGTTTTGTTTACACACTATTCTGCTTTAAAAATATCAGGTTTGAAATTAGGCTATACATAGACATTGTGATCAGCATTATTCAAACATTAAAGTTATGGACAATTTTAACAGTTATGAACTTATGAAACACTAACGCGTAAATGAGATGTCTAATTCATTTAGTTCATAATCATTTCAGGGTATAGATAATATTACGGTAGGTCTCACATTACGTGCTGTTTTTTTTATGTATATGTGTAACCCTTGTAGCCTCTGTGCCGACAAACTACAGACAACTCAACTAGGACTTCTGGCAATCTCTTTCCAATGTGCAAAGCATGATGGGCAATTTCACAAGGAATGTAAATAATAATATAAACTGAGATTTAATATTGATCAAGGGCATCATTCATCATTCAAATTGATCACAAACTCTAGGAGACAAATCTGTGTCTTTAATCTGTGGCCATAAACCCAAACAATTTAGATGATGTTTCCTTGAAAGTCGTGATGCTTACTAGAAACTATGAAGATGCGCTGGTATTGTTTAATTATGCATTGGTTACGTGCACATTCTATTAGTCATACTATGCATGTTTGGAGAATATAAGGCAAAGCTACAATTAGGCAACTGTTATGCATCACTGTGTGACAGTATTAAGAGCCGCTAAACATCTCCCCCCCCATCCATACGTCTTCATTAAGCCCAAACACTCTTCATCGGCAAGTCTAGCATCATCTTTGAAGTGTTACCTTTGATTCCGCTACTGTTAGCACCATTACTGTTAGATGGTGGTGCTATCAGCTCTAATTCCAATTAAAATGCAGAGGAGATGGTCAAATCGTGTCACTTTCACCTCCACAGCAACACAGGTCTAAGATCAAGCCAACATAGACAAGTAATTACTCCATGATCTAATTCGGTTTTCGGAGTTCTTAATTTGGTGCTTCAATTTTAAAAAAGAAGGGAAAGAAGAAAAAAAGAAAAAAAAGAGAAAAGTCAGGGAAACAGTGTATTCTGTATCAGATACAGGTTACTGTAACCATCGTCGACGAAAACTGTCGTGAAATGAGGAAAAAAAAAAACAGGATGGATGAGGGCGACAATTACAAAAGGTTGTTTGAGTTTGTTTTATCCTGTATCTGGGAATATGGCCTAGAGATATCATTAATTCAGTGGGATTAGATCATACCTAAACAAACAAATCCACGGAGGGATGTCAATAACATCGCGAGAACGGCCATTGCCATTGTTAATAGCATTGGGAAACAAAAACAACTTCAACGTATTATGGAGCTTGTGATAAGAATTGGTACTGTGGTGCACAGCAGAGAGCGGTGAATGGAATGCAACATTGCTTAATAGCTTTGATGTGATATAACGGCACAAAATTGGTAGGCAGTAGATAAGCATACCATTTACTACAAGTTAGAAGGGCAACCATTTTTTTCTCTTTTGAGTGCTCCCCCTAAATTTTCAGAGTATGGGTTGAAATTTCAACAATATCCACTCAGTAAGATCGTATACTCTCTCTTGACTGTAGATTCGCATGTATCATGTGACATGATACCCGATTCATATATTGTAAAGCTAAAGGGTTCACAATCAAAGTGTGGAAGGATGTACCTACCAGTTGTACAATTATTGTGCTGAAATAATACTACACAAATGCGACAGTCAAAANNTGTCAGAAAGTCCACCATTTTGCATCTTAGCCCTCTCAGATACACAAAAATTTTTCAAAGCCCTGTCCAGCCCTGGCTACGGCCCTGGCTAATACTAAGGTAATGGCTAGCATACAGGTTTGATGATACCTTGTCACAGAGTACTATCTCCTAGTAGTAAATTTACATGTATGTTATTTTCTCAGTAAGAGCGATAACAATTTAATATTCATGTTGATGTAGTGAGGCTCACTGACTGTTTCCTAATTTGAACAGTAACACTAGAGGTAATTTGTGTTTTAAAGGTCATGTGTGATATATATGCATGTAGAAAAGAGCTACCGGCAGCTAACTCAAAAGTTACAGAGTGACACCTAGCTTAAGTGAAAGTCTGTAAAAATTGTGTTTCTACATATTAGCTTTTTCGAGATCTGGCTTTTCAAAGTTTGATCAAAATGTACTACGCAGAATATGATGATGTGGTGTGTGTCGATCTTTCTTTTGTTATGCCTTTACGTATCCTCTCTTAATTTACTTAATTACTGCGTTTCACAATTGTGAGTAATATCAATATTTGTAAAAAAAATGCATGCTTCCAAAGCAAAACCCCCTAGGCATATAAAATTCTTTGACATAAAGTCTTTGAAGTAAAGGTTAAGTAAACTAAGGGTAACATGTAAGATATATGGTGTGAATTCCTCACATGACACCGTACATTTGCATACTAAGCCAATGATTATTCATGACGCAGGTGTAAGATAGGAATTGTCCTGTTTCTCTGAGTGACCTCAAACTTGAGAAAACCCATAGGCTCTATAACTCAAATCTACAGAGAACCTTTGGCTCTGGGTGAGTGTGACAAACATTTACGTATTTCCTGTTTCTTCTTTCCAAAGTTAGACTGTTTGTACAAACATACTTGATTAAACCACATCACTGAATATTCTTTTATTGACCACAGTACCACTGTAAAATGGAGGTAAATGCAGACAGTTGTCTACAATGTCAAAACAATTTCTCGGACATTGATTTGTAATTTCTCTGAATCAAGACATCATTCACATCCTCAAAAATCTTGAGAAACAAGATGATGATGATGATAGTGATAAGATGTTTGTATTATTAAATATTTTGTATTATTTATTTATACATATTTTGTATTATTGCAGTTTGAGTCATCATGTAGTTAGAACAGCAGTCATTGGCAGTGTGGGTGTATCTTTCTGTGGATGGGGGAGCATGAGTAAAATGTCATGTATCATCACTTACATGCTAGCTAGAATTGCATCCTTTCACACTCTTATGGTGCCCCCAAAAAATGCTGAGGGGGGATGGTCCCTTGACCAGCCATCACCATAACAAAGCACAATATTTCAAGTGTTGGTACACAAAAAATGTGGAAGAAACTTGAGCAGAGTCTGGGAAAGGAGTACAGGGATGGAAAAGGGAGCTGCTCAACAGACACTCTTCACCAGGGCTATGTCAATGTTCCCTAAGTTCAATCAATGTTCCCAGCGTTCGATGTTCCATAGGTTTGATGTTCCCGGGGTTCAATCTTCACAGGGTTAGGGAACATAGGAACCTTTAAACATCGAACCCTGGGACCATCAAACCTCGGGAATAGCGAACCTGGTCAGTACAGTGACAATTCTGGAAACATCAAACACTGGGAATAACAGACCTTGCACTCCTCAGTAACCCTTGAAATAAGACAAAACGGGGTAACATCGAACTCTGGGAACAATGAACCCGGGAACATCGGGTAGACCCTCTCTTCACCTTGAATGCCAGATGCATCCTTGATGTTACCCATGATGACACCTACATATGAACAACTTGCTATCTCCTTGGACTACAAAGTTGAAATTATGTCTCACTGATTTTACAGAGCACATAGCTAAATATTATTTTTCAAGTTTGTTACCACTATTGTAAGTATTGCTGATTGCTTGTAGACATGGGAATGAACTTGTAAAGTCAACCAATACGTTTCCAGTGTTAAACATATGTTGAAGAATTTACCTTTTTGTGTTTTTGTAATTTCTTTTTTTAATATCTCCAATATATTTCTACCGCAGATGGTCACTTCTTGTGGTAATTTGTAACACACTGTCCTGCCATAATAGAACAATGTACTCATGTATCAAACCACAAAACACAGTATTACTGCAACTGGTTCCACTGATATGGAAACTGGAAGAATTTCCACAGACTTCAGCATATATATTACAAAACTGAACAAATGCAGCAAGTATGAATAAAGCAAAAAGACAATGCTAATTAAAGACTGAATAATTAATGCACGTTTGGTACGAAAATCAATCTTCCCAACACAGTCGGTGAAAGATCTGACAGAAAAAGCACCATGACGTCGATGACTGATAACCACCTCAGAGATGCCGGGAGTCTTAGTGTAGGTTACCTAGCTTAAGCACGGCTGGGTAGAACCTCATTAGTCACTGTAAATGTAGGACATATGAAGGAATGTTGGCTCTCTGAAATGGTTATACCTTAATTCAACATGTGGTGGAGCCTCATATGATAGCCATTTAAGAGAAATAGATGTTGGTTCTTAGTTCAAGATTTGGTAGCGGTGAATTCAACAGATCATCAATGGCCACTTTAGGAATAGCACCATCCTAAGGAGATAACTTTAGTTTATACATATGAGGTGAAACATTAGAAGTATATAAATGATGGACTGATAAGGGTTGTTGTCATTCTCAGTGACTTATTTTTCGTTAAAAACCAACTTCATAGTTTTTAATGGGCATGCAAGGCAATAATTGACAGATGATTGATGGACATATACAAATGGATTCTTTTCTTAAAAGTGAGATAGTTCAACCTGATGTATACTTGATCAAAAAACATTTTTGGTTTTCAACGAGCTTGATATCATTGTGACAAATTTACCATGCAGAACTCCTGCTGTGTGTGTAAAATACATCGATCTGTTCAGGGAAGATGTGTGGGGGTAGGGGAAGGGGTCAGGAAAATATGTCAGAAAAACAAAGTGACTCTCTCATGAAGCTTTTCTTCCCTTTGTAGGCTACACTCAAGATGCTAACACATCCCCTACAACCACATTCCACCTTCACTGCAGTTGAAACTCCAGGTACTGTGACTTGACAATCACTTTTGTCATGTGCAGGAAGGATTTGGTATATACTTTATGTAAATCAACCTCCAACTGACTTGCACAGATACCTACTAATCCCCAAAACTTACTGGTTTGGGAATTCGATAGAAATGTACTCACCTCATATAACCTATTCATTACCGTATTGACCATGGTCTAGCATCTAGCAATTTGTGTGTGTGTGTGTGTATCTGGTCACCGCCCTACTATAATTGCTGTTATATGAGGTGAGGGAGTATGCGCTGTGAATTCCTTGGCTATTCAGTTTATTCATTTCCCCTCTGATATCTGGTCACCTGAGTTTGAGGTTGGCTTCACATGAAGTTAGAATATTGCTGTCTGTTTAATAATTTGATCAATGCAAAGTTTTAGCTAATATTGCTTAGAGGAACAGATCTTTTGTGTCAGGATTTTAGAAAAAAAAAGAATGTATTTGTCAGTTTGCCATCGTTACTGGAGAGAATGACCAGTACGATGAGTACTTACAATGCAACAACAATTTATCATGCAAAAATGCCAGACTTATTTTGATGGTTAACACCAGATTTATTAAGATTTACAAGAACATTTCCTTAAAATGAATCATCAGCACTAAACCTAGAAGTTGCCAGATTCATGACATGCTTTCACCTTCATGAGATACCAGTTTAAGGCCTCCACTGTTTGCTTACATTGTATATGTGTTCCAGGGATGTTCTTGACGATGATAACAAAAATGTTCCTGGCACCCCAATTTCATTAAGAAAAGACGAAAGTAATGTGATGGCTTCTGTTTATTTTTCTGTTACAAAAAGGAAAAAAGAAACCAAAGCCATTTATTGCACATCAATGTTATTAAGGGTTTAGAAGGAATCAGTGGTATTGATTTTAACATTGTGGCATATTATTGATTCTGCCATAAGCATCTTTCACACAGCAGCAAAGCTTCCATGATTACTGACTAATTGGTTTTCCCAATTACGAGTTTCAGAAGGTGCGTGATGTTATTATGAGAATGTGTCAAAGGTCACATTAACGCTGCCTCCACTGGTATGCAGATGGCTCTTTATTTAGTGGAGTGTTTCATTAATGTTGAAGAGTGTATGCCCATACTAATGAGATATAAAAAGACTGAGACTGGTGCGGCCCACATCACAAGGGAGAGGATGATATTAATCCTACAAGCTCCAACAATATAATTAAATGTACACAACCCAAATTTTATCAGATTGAACGTTCATTTTTTGCGTTATTTCCATTAATGCACATATTTTGCTACGGGAGTGGGAGGAGGACATGTCGGGGGAGTATTTTAAAAATAAATATAGATAGGTATAAATGATGCAAGAGCTAGGTGTTTACCTTCAAGACTGATAAAAGAGATATTTTCAAGAAATTTAAGCTAACTATAGAAACATCAACAAACATTACGACTGTCTTAGGGTGGCTTTTTGTCGTAATGAAACGTGGCCTACTGAGCTGTACGACGGAGAGTTCTCTATGAGTCATAGATGACTTCCGTATACTCACACACTTTTGTCTTTTTTGTCAATTTTGTCTTTTTACAAACAGTCCACAAAATTTGCACATGTTGGCTTATGTCTACAAGAATGCATGGTGATGTAAAGCAAGCAAATGCATGAATTAAATCTGATAATATGTTTCTTAAAGAATGTGCCTTGTCCAGAAAGACATATATTGCTTCTTCCTATTTTGAGTATTTTGACATGACGGGGCATGTTCATGGGAGTTTATAAAGTTCAAATTTTTGACCTCAAAATCATTTAAGAAAAATATACTTTTCACTCATGAAGATAAGAGAGTAAGTGGCAGATGTTGTTTATCCGATAATTTACAGAGAATTACAAAATTTCCAACCAAAATTCCACCCTTTTGAAATTTGGTACAGCTTACCTCACTTCATTCAGTCTCAACCTGGCCCTATTACATAACACTTCTTTCAAATCCCACCAAGGAAACTAATTGTGATGGAGTGCTAGTATGAATTTTTAATAAAAGTATCAATCGTGTGGACATCTCGCTAACTCGTGGAAGCTACTATTGCCAAATAGGGTTTACTTTCCTGTAACAATGTATGCTCTGCCCATTCTAATGTATTTCATTGTTTGCTGTAGCTGCTGGATGCATGTGAAGAAAAGGTTAATAAATTAGTTGAAAACACTGGAGATTTGAACTATTTTTGTCCTACTGAGATATGGGAGTTTGTAATAAATATACACGTTGTTTTTTTTTTCTGACTTTAAAATACTTATGGAACAGCTATCGCTGTATTTTCTGCATGTGATCATCACATGTAATTTCCTTTTGTCATTTGTCAGTGTTGATTTTTCAGCAAATTTCTGGCCGGTCATCCACAGCTGGACAACTAATATTTTAAGGTTTGGTTTGTCTTTCCAAAAATTAATGGGTAATGTATTACTATCACATATAATGACATTAACATATTGCTTAATATAGTTTATATGGTCAACCTCAAATATCGTGTTGACAAAACTTTGTATTAACTCAGATGTATGCAATACTTGGTCACAGTGCTATACATTGAAGTATCGATTACCAGATACTCTCAATAAGTATGCATTGGCTATATAATACCTGATTTAGCCGTCTAAGGGAAGTTTTAACTGCAGGTTTTGGCCATCTTATAGAATCTTGGGCCTTGAATGCGGGTGCTTTTGACTGTTACTACTACACTTTTTCCCTGATTGTAAATTTATTGATGTGGGAGAATGAATTGTGACACAGGTATAACACCTTTGGAAATGATTTCCAAGCGTGGAAAGTGCTCAAGTAACTTTTGTAAAATTTTCATGCACATCTGAGGTTCAAATTCAAAGCGGTATAATACGGCATCATCAAATCTGCATGACTGTTAACAAACATCTTCAGAGGGTCGAGTAATAGTATGGCATATGATTTTATCACTGATAAGGAGTTAAGTCTACATCAGTAATAAAATCATGAGGTTTTAAAAAAATACATCTTTATTTCTGCAATAAAATTTCCAGAGATGTATGGTAGCTCTTCTCTATGTAGAATATTTTGAGCTTCAAGCAAACCCTTCATTGCATAAAAATGATAAAATCTTACAATGGATTATGCAAGCTAAGGTAATTATAAACATTTGAATGAATCCAGAACTTATGTTATTCATGTGTACCTACAGCAGTGTACCATACAGTAGTGCATCTCTCCAAGGTAATTGTCTATAATCTTTGAACTTAGATGAACGCTTGCAAGTTGCTGAAGCTCTACAATTTTAACACATCGTATGTTAAGGTGCCATTGAACCCAGCATCTTTCACATTCGTTTTCCTTGTCCTTTTAAGAATGTTAGAACTTGTTTCATGTCACACAAATAGTTTGAGCTGGGTGAATTGACCTGTTTAGCTGCATGCAGTGTGGTCTATTACTGTTATTGTTATCTTGCCAGATATATGGATCATGTGACCATACTGATGAGTATGAACTTCAAGTCTTTAATTAGAACAACAAAACAAGGAAGTGAAACCAAATATCGAAATACAATAAAACCATATTGACACGATAATACCATTAGCTTACATTAGCTTCAAAATTAAGCTGCTCAAAGGGACTGACCTACAGGACTTAAAATTGGTATAAATACAAGGATGATACTGAAAATCCTCAACAGGAAAGAGAAAGAAAAACTTACAGGAAATGGGCAGGAAACTGAATATCAACCACACGATCTACTTCCTTATAGTCCTGTACTGGAGGCAATAACATATGCAATGCCGCAACATTTGAAACTGTAACAAGAATTGAAACGGAAAGGATAAGGTACAGAGCTACAGGGACACAGACTCGAGGAATTTTAGTGATGGCAATGACTGCTATGTTGACTGACATTCAGTGTACAACACTTCCTCCAAGTTACTCTTGTTTGTGAACATACATTGTGACTTTATCAATCCTTTTATTAAGGGTCATGTAAAATATCTCTTATATTTCAGTAAATGAGAGAAAATAAAACAATGGGCAATGATTTCATCTCTGCATTAAGAGAAGGGAATCAAGAAACAGGGAAGTAGTGGGAATGTCACATTAAATCAAGTTGATAAAAGAGGAAACAGCTAGACTATAATAGGTACCCTAATAAAGATAAGTAACAACTTTTCTTCAAATCCCAAAAATAGAATGTGATTCTAGATGTGACAAGATATTTCTTTGAAATAATCAGTTGCCAATGTTGCACAAAATAGGATGCATGTAAATGCACTTGATCAGAATATGGAATTGCAGTTTGTGACAAACCTTGTCTGTTCATACTATCAATATTTCAGGAAAGTAATAAAAATTGAATTACATCAGGAACGTGATTAATTGAGGGCATGGTTTAGAGGTCGACTGTTGATTGCTCTAGTATAGTTTCTATACCATCTCACAAAGAAGTCACACATTATACTACTTCCACTACCACTCCATGTAACTGTTACAAGGAATATGACAAATGCCTGCAGATCGAGAGCATTTTTTTTGCACTTAGTAGAGCCAGATATGACATGGTAGAAAGGTATGCAATGGTATGCATGATAAAGAAAATGAAGGATCCAATGCTTCATGCTGTTATGGAATAATGTTGCCCATATATGTGTTAATATTATGGAATTAATTTATACATGTTATTTATTGTTAAGTATACAGCATAGCAGTTTTTGGGATAAACGGTTGTGATATCAGCTGAGTTACTTAGAGCATTACTAACATGAATATATTACATTGCTACCATTTCAATCAACATATTACACAACACAGTCAAATACACACATTTTAGTATTGTTGTGATAATGTTGCAATGCAATGATACAATGCAGTCACCCTATACAGTCCTTTATGTAATATCTGATCAACGTCCTACAACTTGGTCCAAAATGCAACAACTTTCTGCCCAAAAGTTAACAAGTTCATGAAAATTCAGACCACATGGTATTGAAATAAATTCAAGATGGCTGGCATTTTTTTTCCTAAGTGCTTAACTTAACCGAATACAGCAAGATCAGATTGGGACTAGTTGCACCAGGATAACATACTTCACACCTGAAATTATGAAAGTTGGTCCAAATACATTTTGGATCAACTTTCATACACACTTTGGGCAGAAAGTTGTTCCACTTTGGACCAACTTATATTGGTAACCTCTTGGGCAGAAAGATGTCACATTTTGGACCAAATTTGTTTCATTTTGGTCAGTTATTATGAAATGGGTGGCAACAAGCCCTGCAAAGGATGTATTTTCTCCATTTTCTTTGCTTGCAGTTAATCCTAGGTTGCAGAATTATTGTAACTTGGCAAAGAAGGAAAAGAGCTTGTTGGCAGCTGGCATTTGATATATCATTTTGGATATATCGTTTTCATACATGCAGTAGCCAAGTTGCATACATACAAAAGCAAGTTGGAGTAGTTCAGCGCTTTCCACTTCCAGGAAATGATGATGGTGTTGCCGGCCAATTTTCTGCCTTCAAATTCAAGCAAGTACAGTATTCATCATGAAATGTGAGCTTACTCTCTAAGCCCGGGAGGGCGTTTGGGCAATTTCCAGCAATCTAGGGAAGGTGGGGTTATGTATTGTTTTTCTAGTACTCTCCAAATAACACTAGTGCCCCTCTTGTAAAGTGCTTCAAGCAATCCTCGATACACCCATAATAAAAAATTCTAGCTATGTCAGTGCAACCACAACATAACATCAGTATCACACTGTATCACACTCGTTCATGTCCCCTCATCCATGTCCTAGGCTCGGTAAGAAAATATATTGAGGTGCACTCACAGCAGTGCACTTATAAGAGTCTGCTGAGACCCTTCAAACAGTCACTGGGACTCAACTGCCCAATGTGGGACTAAAATTATGTTCATCACCATCCCAATATTTGCCCAGTGATCCAAGAATATTCTAAACAGGATGCATAATTTATGATTCCTTCACCCATCTCTACCCACCTGATATGTATTAACATTTTCATTAATTTACTTTTCTTCTCATTCATTTGAGAAATTACAAATATGAGTTCCCTGTTTCAAAACTGGGCATGTGCAGCTAAGACACATAGGAAGTGCTGTTTTCAAACATCTAGGGATTTTGAAAAGCAAAAGTATCCTTGTAAGCACCACGCCAACCAATGGTGGTGCTCTGCTTAAATAGCCCTCCTTACTGATCCTTTGTGAGACACGATAACCAATCCAATTGCCTTTACACATGTCTTTTTTTTACATGGATAAGTTCAGTTTATGTATCCTTGATGCATGTACATATGGCCTACAATGTTCCCTCAGGTGGAGGTGAAATGTCTTAAATTACAATATACTCTCTCTATTTAGGAACCCTAATAGTCCTGGCAGAACTCATCCCTCCCCCTCCAATATCTAAAAAGATCTTTGGGTATTTTTATTAGACAGTACTCCTAAAATCCATTTTTGCCCCTGTGATTGATATTTGAATAAGGAATAAACACTGCAAAGATTCTTTGGTCAAAAAATGCATTTTTCCCAATTAAGAGGGAGCCATTGTAATTCTGAAATCAGAGCCAAATCAAGAAAAAAAGGCACCTGCAATGTGATCTTTACACCTGTAAAGATTGCCTATGGAAAATAAATTGTAAACATTTCAGCACATCCAACAACTGTTCCAGGTTCCAGATGCTTGATCAGGGCCTCAATATGAAGACAACTGTACCCATCACAGGTATAAGCTAGCAGACAATAGGGCCAAACCGTTTGCTGCATGAGCACAGAGCTGAACTAAAGGTAGCACTGTTGATTTGCTGAGTGTTATGTGACGACTTTCCGTATTACTAAACGGATATGTCCGTCACACACAGTGTGAGCTGGTAAGTACAGGGTGGATATATCTGTCTTACTCACCTAACTGGCTAACATCATTCTTAGTTATGATGTTGATCTTATTGCTATATTGTTTCTTTACAAAATGAAGTTTTAAAGAGATAATCCTCGCATATATGATGACCAGACAGGTGCACACGGCTGCGTTTTCCTTCAGGTTGCTCCACCGTCTATACAGTTACATCACACTATACAAAGAATAACATTAACGTCCAAATACGACAGTTCCTTTTTACGACGTTTAAATTCGCAACATGCATCGGTAATGACTAGTTACTATTCTCACCACTCTGCTCTCTAAGATGTCTGCGTGAGACATCACTTTTTTTTCTTTATTATTTCATAACTTTGTTTTTGTTTTATACATTAATAAACTGCTGAACAAACAATAGGGTAGGATTACTGCTGCTCTGAATAGATCAGAGTGAAGATAATTCATCTCTCTATGATCTATTTTAGGATTTTTTCTTCATGATCGCTACACCGGTGGTAGTTGCATTTTGAGTTTTCATATACTGAGGTCATCGACCAAAAGAATCATTCTAGCAGAGTATGAGCATAAAATCCTTCAGTTTCTATGTGGCAATCTGAGTATCTTCTTGCTTTGTAAACAGGAAGTGAGTATAAGAATATTATGATGAAAAACTAGCTGATTTTGGGGAGAGTAATTAATTTGTTACTTCAATTTCATTTTTACATATGTATAGTTTCCCCAAAACTCATTGGTTTGGGAATTCCTAGCGACGTATTCACCTCATATAACCTA
>VJOZ01019499.1:790-18561 GCA_009801055.1 Stichopus horrens | reverse complement strand
CCGATAAGCCCGCCCCTCCCCCCTCCCCACTCTGAACTTAACCGACAAAGCAAATTTAACTAACCCAAAGATGGTGCAAAGTGCGAGACTGGGGGTTTCTTCACAAAAAATATTGGTATCACAACCTGGCAGAGACGCAGCCTCTCTCTCTCTCTTTTTTCTGGTTATCGCCCCACCGTTTAGGTGAATGAACGATAGGCCTTCATAATGTTGGTACTTGCTGTTCTTATTGTTCATTAGTAATATCATTAAACCGAGACGCATTGACCAAAGGAGCATTAACATAAAGAAAAATGAAAAGACAAAGACAAGGTCCGTGTGTTCTATTGTGTCTCTTGGTTTTAAATTATGCAACTGTTCTATTCTGCATTTATCAGACTATATTATACGTTCTTAACCGTTAATAACCTTTGGCTGTAAACGTGACCAAGTATAACGACGTGACATGAATAACTATCTACATTTAAAAAAAAAAAAGATTNNAAAAAAAAAAAAAAAGATTGAACGTCCGTCCCTGTTCCCGACCTTCATCTTCGTTTCTTTCACTTCCATTTTCAGTACAGATCGTGGTATGCCCGTAATTAAAACTCAGTGGTGTGAAGTCGTTCCTATCTGTAATCTACAGTTATCTGACGGCAAGTATTTCAGCCATGGAAAACTTGTTACTTTGTACAAGTTGCATATTGTGGGTATGGGCTGACATAAGCTGACAAGGTCATGTGACTGCGGATTCACCAGCCGTCAACAGAGGTCGAACACTGTATTGACAATTGACAAATATATACTCGTTGATTAACAGAGTTACTTTGGGATGTCAGATAAAATGCTGTGGAAGTAACGAACTGAAGTCCTGTTGCATCGACCTCAGTTACGTTAACCAAGCGAGTCCGATACGGAAGGTTAGAAAAATAAAGGCATTTATATTTCTTGCTCTATAATTATGATTAATTTAAAAAAAAAATACATGGATGGGGTGAAAATGGTATATGAGTTAACAGTTAGAAATAATGTCGTAATATTAATTCAATCGTTGAATTTAACTGGTACACAAGGATGCGTATACCTTTTACTTCGTTATTCTACCTTGGTCAGAGAATGTTACGCCATAACAAGGGAAATCATCCTGAACACTTTTGTGACCACCATGGTCGTAGACTGCTATGTTTTTACAAAGTAAAGTACCTTGTTTGCTTTGTTGGCCTGCCGTGGTCATCGAATGTTATGTTATAACAAATAAAGTCATCCAGTTTACCTTTGTAGAACTACCATCGTCGTTGAATGAAAAGGGGGGGGGAGGGGTCGAATCAAGGAGCTCCCTGGTTGTATGAAGTCATCTTCAGTGTCACCCATACTCATTATTTGCATGTCTCTTTGTGAACGCATTGCGTGGCCATTGCGTACTTGCGCACAACAATGTCGAAAACGTCGAAAACGTGGAAAACGTGGTACTGTTGACGTGAAGTGTTTCAAATCAATTTCTCTTTGTCAGGGATGAAGGGATTTTTTTTTTTTTTTTTGGTGGGTTGCAGAGATTTAGGTTGTTAAGTTTGAAGTCAAATAAAAAATCTTTACGAAGTTTAATCAACTGTAACTAGTTCAGCAGGTTAGATTTAATATTAAAAGCCATCGGGTCGTAGTTTACAACTTATTTATGGACCTACTATCTCAGCTCAAGTATTCGACAAAGTGTTCGACTCTTATTCAGATAAGGTAATCACAAAGGTTTCGAAGTCAACTACATATTACGACGTCATTAGTAATACTATAAATGTTAGTATGTGGCACAAAAGAAGGAAACGGGAATGTTAATAATTTAGAAAAAGTATTGAAGAGAAAACTCTTGTTCGTTCAGTTTTATCTCCAGTATCCTGATACGTTACTTTCCAATCCATCATCAGTGCTTCCCAAGATCGGAATCTCTCTTCATCTCCTCATTAGATTCTTCTCGGCGACAGGCCGTGTTCCATCCGCTCAGTTTGGTTTTATTTTTGCCATTATTATTTTTTTTACACCACCCCCGTCTTTTCATGTCATATCGTGTGTTATACATTCATATTGAGTTCACCCTGGCTTCACCTACATCCCGTGCATCAGTACTACCCGAGTCTGTTGTGTTCTCAATTCTACTGATTTCATTATTACATAAGTACATGGTATATGTGCTACACAACAGGATGAGTGGCAAGTAAATTTTTATGACCGATTATCTTTATTGTAATCTCTTGTGACTTCGCTCAGTAATAATTATACGAAGGAAAAGATCTATCAGTGGTCGTATCGAATTACACATAAGGTTACATAAATCTCCTGTCAACATTAGACGTGAACATTGGAGACGCACTGAGGTAAGTCTTCTCATTGCCGAGTGAATGACTGTGTTTATTGAATCTCGAAAAATTTATGTTTACGTTATGACGAGATTTTGACTCTCGGGACTATAAACACCGGACGATTAAATTTCTCGACGCACTTCATAAAATCGTCGTCACAGGCTATTCATTATTCTCACACTCTTTAATAACCCGCGTCAACGAAAGGAGAGTGACAACTTGACTCGTCCACGTCTGTCTGATAGTTTGAAATCAGTTACTGGAGAAGTGGAGTGACATTTGACGATACGATCCTTGGACCGGTATTTACCGTCATCCTTATTTGTAACTTCCCTTCAACATCATATTTAACTGGGAGGAGAAACAAGTGAGGTGAAACGGCTTAAGCAAGGTGTAAAGACGAATTTTGAATAAACAAAAATGGTAAATTGTCACTTATATCTATACGCCTATTTCCGCAAACGTCACATACGATTAGCTTTTGTAACTATATAACCGCTTCTACCCACAATGAAGTTACTAGCTACCTTCACTTCGTCTATACCAGCAACTTCCATCACCACCAGTTGCCTTTTCCGCATTACAGACCTGGGCAACCTTTCTAATCAAGTGATAATACATTCTATAGTTTTGAGGTACATTCGTCGATAACTTTTTTTTTAAGGAAAGGATCAAGTGACGTTGAGCTCTACTTCGGGCGTAGACCCCTGTATCCAACTCGTCGTCTGCTGTTTCCCGCCTCCGTCAATTGTAGCTCAGCATGATGTGTGGGCATGCCCTTCCGTTCCTTCAACAACTCTAAGATTTCCCAATGTTTTGAAAGAAAATGATGGACAAAATCAATTTGAGGTGTTTTTCCCATGTAAGATACAGCAAGACTACAATTTTTTGAAGTAAATTCACTTTTTTTCTCTTATCTTAAACATGTCAATCGTATGCTTCATGTTGCCAGTTTCCATTATGGCAGAGGATGAATGTATATTGTCAGGGTCGGTTGAATAGTTTGCTCCACGAGGGCAAACTTAATATAAATTACAATCTTGATTGTGGTAAATTTTCTTCGTTTAAACCATTTTCACAGAAACTGTTTCGCTTAGAATTCGCATTCTCTGAGCTTGTCTTTTGACAGCAAACACTTTTAGCCTTCACCTTCGTCTTTTTAATCAGAATTCTCGGTGGAAAAAAAAAGGTGATCGAGTAAATGGATGGCGCTAATCCATATAAATTGTCTTAGATTGTTCGCTGACTTTGTTTTAAGGACCTAAGAAAACTACCACCATCTGCAAAATTTATACTCATAGAAATTCTCAGTTTGCATCTCAAGTGTCATTCCAGAACTAATCCTCTCCTCCTACATACAAACTAAACTGTAGCCGTCTATTAGAGTCCCTCTTGCAAACAAGATTGTTCTTCTTAGTCTTTCCCACTGTCATGTAAGACTCGGTAGCGTATACTATATTAGATAATGTATGCACTTTTGAAAGTAGAAGGGGTGAACTCGTAGTGATGAGCTCCGTAGCTCGTTTTCGGAACGATGTCCTCACCCTTTTAGCAGGGCTTGTTAAAACGATAACCGATGCTATACTTAATGTATAGCCTTACTCCCAGATGCATATACCAGTATAGCTGCTCAAGGCGCTGTACAGCACTACATGTGTTAATTGGAACCAGGTCCGTACTGTGACAATCACCGATCGTATATGGCTGCCACTGATGGCACCCCCCATAGGTCCCCCAATTAACAACTGTCATTCAGAAATCGCATCCGTACACAGGCAATTTCCCTCGACTCTGTCTCTGGATGCAATGAAAACCATCTGAAGGATGCAATAGTCTGGGTTGCAATTACTCCTCCAGAGGGAGTATCTGGTAAGGCAAGGCTATTACGTTTCAACTTTTGTTCATTTATATGAAACATTTCACCCTGTTGGTCATTATGAAAATAGATCATGGAGCTCCCTGACAAGATCAAACATTACCTAGGTTATATCAACCTATAAATTGCATCATCTCTAGATGGAGTTACACATGTGTTTGTAATGCGGCCTACTTCATAACCTTGCAGTATGGTTTGGGCCTACAAATAAGCAAACGTTCGATGTCATTTCTATTAGGACTGATTAAAAGGGAAAGTTCTAAGTTTTATGTATGATTTTGTTGCAATCAGATGAAGCCTAGTCAATTCTGCCACTGGATACACTGAAAACGGTTATCGGTGAGTCGGTGACAAAGGTAATTTCACACAAACTATGCCTTATCTTGCACTACTAGCTGGCACTGAAGTCGGATTTCTTTCGGTTTGACTAGTTAGTGCATAGTTCCGCCTCTAAAACGGTTGGTGGAAAATCCTCACTCTAGTTTACAAAATGATACACCAAACCACAATCCTTACTACAACCTTAATCCAGTTACCACAAAATGGATCCTATACAGCAGCAATGGCATGATCTCATGATTCTTTCTCATTTTTAAGTGAGCTGAATTTCTTGACGAATCTACTACGATATAAAAATCATAACATTTTTTTCACGAGCTTCTGCCCTGGATAATCTCAAACTTCCTACGACTTCACTTAACAGCTAATTGCAAAGGCTCAACTACTAAGGAAGGCCTTTTTGATCCCCAATTAAAGGACAGTGCAAGGTTTTGGTTCGTGTCTTGCAAAATAGTGACTTTTCATTTGCTAAAGATAGTGCTGTGGCACCCCAAATACCTTTCATTTTTTAGTTCATTGAATGAACACGATGTATTTGTTACGGCTCTATTCAGCATTTGCATATATAACGCGCGTACAATGTCCAGCATGCTGATGTTTGTAAAATAGTGATGATGCGTGGTTCCTTGGTCCGGTGTAGGGGGAGGCGTTATATCCAACTGTGTCTCGTCCTCGAAAAAATGTCAATCTGCGTTACCGTGAAAAGACCGGTACTAGTTAGTCCAACGACGGAGTCAGACAGTATGTCATACATCATAGTAGTAACAGCAGTATGCCATACATTAACAGAAGGATTATCAAGTTCACCTCAGCGCTGCCACAGATTTAGCATCAGTTATTACCAGCGGGCGTATGGATGAGATCAGAGTAAGGAATTTTCTATAACAACTTCTTGATCAGACTTAAAAATGGTTAAAACCGAAAACCGCGGCCACAAGTCTTGCATTTCTGTTACATTTTCTTTATGAACGTGTTTCATGTGTCTATGTTAGCTCTAATTCGTGGAGGCATTGGTGCTTAAGACCATAATACACTTATTTTTACTTTCCATCTGAATTTACGGGATAAAGTTTATGTGATGGGATCGTAAGAACGTAAGTTTTGTAATGTAACTTAACTTACAATGCGATAATGTTGTGTGATGTATGGTCATAACATGTGTTTTCTGTAATAAGATAAATAGTCGCTTTTGTATTTCATCTTTTTGTTTCCAGATTTTTCCTGTTATTTTGGTTGGAATAAACTTCGGCCACATATCAGAAGTCGTAGCTTTTGAGTATCTTCCAATCAGGCGTCCAGACGAGTGATTTCTCTCAACCTGTGACAGGTATTGTAATAAAAAGTCATACTCACTTCTGCTCTAAAAGCATCGGTCTGTTCTCAGTTGTAAAATTGTGCTTTCAATTCGGGAAAACCAATGAAAGAAAGAGATACTTTCATACCGCCCTCTTCTTTGCTTTGCTAGCCTTACAGCGTATATCAATAACCTTGTCAAAGACGAATTTCTAAGTTTCGTGGAAAGCAGTGAATGGAAAAATCTGAGAATGCATGAAGGACTTGCACTTGCAAGAGTACTTATTAATTAGGTGGATCTATCTAATAAGATAAGACTCGTAGAAGTGTGAATTTTGGTACAGTATATTTGACTTGCAAGTGAAAGTGCAGTGTGCGACATATCTTGTTATGCCTACAGTCTATTACGACTAAATGAATGTTGTGTTGTTCGGTATTTCTGCAGTAGTAAACCTCTGTTGTAGGGTCACATTCGACTCTCGTTTAACGTGTCTTTTGTTTGGCGTCGATAGCGGGGTTCAGATTAAGTGAATTTTTGCCTCTTTTCTTTTATCAGTGCCGCCAAGTAAAGTAGTTTTCAAGGTTCAGTGAGAGGGGAGAAACTGAGATGATGGGAATTAATGGGATCCCCTCCCCAATTGGTCTCCCCTACCCCTCACGAAACTTGTGATTTTGCTCTCAAAGAGGATTTTGGATGCAAAATGGTGCAAAAATTAACTACTTGCAATTATTTCTCAATATGTTTCTCTGTCAAGAATACCATTATTTTTTGATACCCTCAAATGTAGCTATTAATACATGTTACTGTGAAACAGACTCAGTCCTTACGACTACTGAGTATAAGATGAGTTTGCCCTCTCACACACTTTTCAACCATGGGGATACAGCCTTTCCTTCGACTCACGGTGGCGTTCTCTACATATGTGATAAAAAGTATCTTACCACTGAAGAAATAGTCATGTACAAGCAAGAGATGCACAATTGGTAACATTATCACCCCCCCCCCAAAAAAAAAAGTTCAATAGAAAGGAATTGGCTTTCGCCATGTATGTAGATGCGTTGATGGTGATGTCTGTGTGGGTTGAGATGAGCAAACTGAAACATGCTGAGAAGTGGTACGTCGGGAAAAGGATGGTGATAGCACTACTTTCGCGATACAACGTATAACATGAAAGAGTGGCATTGAATTGTAATCGTACTGATTTGTGCCATTCTGTCAGTGATTCGATTCTGCCAGACTAGTGTAAATTTAGTGAGACAACGGTTTGGTATCGAAACTTATAGGCTGTAACAACAACAAAAAATTGAAAACAACGAAATTTTGTCATCGTCAAATAATATTTTATGTTTATTTACTTTTAGCAACAGCAGTAGTTATTATACAGAAGTATTCGTGGATCAATAACTGACATGAACTGCTGGCCTAATACGATAACAACGTTGAAAAGAAAATTGGTGGTACTCCCAATCTCAACTTTTTTACTTATCAATAAGCATTTAGTAACTGAACAAAAGCAACAAATGCAAAAAAGCAAAACAAAAACCGATATCTCATGAAATTGGTCAGCTAAATTCATATTACTGTTATGTAAGCCCCGACGTTTAGCGCACTAGCACCACTCACAACATACGATCTGCATGATTTTAGATCTTAGTAGTCAACACACATCTACCGAAGGACACGTTGCAAACAGTCTACGGTGTTCATACAAAGAAAACCAAGCGAGGACAAAAACAGTGCAAGCTTATAAATGTGTAGTCAGAGAGGCCATATAGTGAGGCAAATTAAGAATGTACCTAAGTGAACACCAAATCAAATGATCTGAAAAGGCTTAGGTCAATGTCGTCTTACGTTTGCAAATTTTAATGTTTTGATGAAGAATAACTATAATCAAAGTTGTATGCTGTTATGTAGTATACCGGTAGATATGAATAATATCAAAAAGTGTATCGGTTTTTTAATTTCATGTTAACTTAATGACGAAAAAGAATTTTCAAGCATCCATATCTGCATCTGAAAGTCCAGAAAAGCTGAAGTAAGATTATAAAAGAAAACACCAAGTCATCACTAGAAATGGAAAGTGAACACAAGAAAAGCGCTGAAGATGTTGATAAAACACTCACTGGTTGACGGTGATTCGCAATGTTACGGTAACTTGAAAGTGTTCGATGCAGTATCCTTGTAAATCTTTTTTGTTGAGAGTTCTATGGTTAAATCTGAACATTGTGGATATAAATGGTGGTACAATTTACAGCACGTTAGATCCTTATCACTGTAATACAAGGTAAGAAAACTATACCAGTAAAGAACAGACAACTTACAAGTTACGTGTTGATCTAATTCTCGGTTAAAATTGAAACAAATAAAAAGTAACGTAAAAAAGACCAGTAATAATTGAAAGAACATTCAAGAAGGTCAAAGTCCATTTCAACTAATGGTCTTTAGAAAGCCTGTGCTCTATTCCAAAAGTTGACATCAAAGTATAACAAAGAATTGTTTACTCTGTCGGCGTTAGTTTCCTTTAAAAGTACGTTAGACAGATAAATATCAACATTATGTTTGAATGGATGCTATTATGGATGTTATTCATTTCGAATTGTCTCATGACACCGTCACAATATAGCACCATTTACACGAATCGAACAATCACCGGGGGATGTTAACGAACCTGAAATGAATTTGAAAGGTTGAGGAAGACAAAACCCCTATGCAGTGTTGAAATCACAATAAAGCTCAGGTAAATGTAGAAACATCTGCCAGATTTACATTTAACGGTCCCCTTTCAATGTTGTCAGATTCATCTGGTTGATATTTCGTTGTGTCGGTATACATCCGTTCTCTGTTTCCTTTTATTTTGTGCGGTATATATATATAATAGATAATATAATATAGAATGGCTAGCTTGAAATCGATAACTAATTCATCAGTAAATAATTAATCTACATATTTGTAGAGTGTTATGTTTTGCTATTCCAGCTTATTCGTAATATGCATCATTGTCAAGCTGGAGAGGTGCATAATAGACAGACAACCACCCAACTCCCATCCCCAACTCGGATCCTATTTTGACCAAAAAAATACTCAAAAACTTACTTTAGCGACGTTAATTTCTAAGAGCAAAGCGTAAATAAAGAGAAAACTTGGGTTTGAAAATGTCATTTCCGGTGATTAGAAAGGTGTTTTCAGCCAACAATCCCCCACTCATTACTGATTACAGCCGCTACCTTGTGCATATTAGTAGAACAAATAATTGACACCAATAATTTCTTCCAAAATATGCAGTGTGCAAATTACATTAACATTGCTGTAAAATCGAATATTAAATATAAACGCTCTACAAAGATTGGAGGAATATAGTTTGTTATTGAAAGATTGTTAGGTTGATACACAGAATAACGATTTGTTAATCTACGCACAAAATGGTAAATGATTTTGAAGGATTACATAGTACAATAAAGGAAAATGAATAAGCACTTTTTAAAGGGTCCAAAACCTGTGTCAGTGTTTGACACACGTGTGAGGTCCCTGAAATAGTTGTATAGCGTTGAATTCTACATTTGACATAAGACAAAATTGCTTCTGTGCCAACGTACAATTCGACCCACTGTGCTTGAGGTACGCTTAATCAACTTACATAAAGTAGAAACGAGACAATCAACTTGGCAGCAATTTTAGAGATATCGAATGTTCAATGTTTTCTTATAACGACAAAAGCTGCATATATAAGAAAACACTGGACGTAAAATTTCTGCAGAGTTGATTGTCAACAACGACCAAAGGATGTTGTAAGTGAATTTAAACCTGTGCCACTAGGGAAAGTTTAACACATCTATGTGAAGAGGATCCCACTTATGATAAAGATTTATGATAAAGTTTTAATGGCCTTACATAAGACCTCCTCAGGGTTCATACCTGCCATAATATCCACAGTCGATGTAATGGCTCCAGACTTCGATCTACTACCCCATGCCTTTAATTGACAGACTGCCAAATGAGTTTGATGCATGGGTACCACTTACGTGTGACAGACTATGATTCCTGTACACCAGTCTTCAAAGACATCGTTTAATGTCATCACGTATTTTCGACATTGCTACCATTGCAGTCCATCCCTCACTAGTAACTAGCAATGCACTTTGCCTTGGTATCTGTAAGTTCATATTTGGTAATTAGTGTTCATTTACGTTGATGATTAACAATTCATTCTACCTTGGCAGTTGGTAGTTTTCTAGACAGCAATCACTTTTGAGTTGGAAGCAGTTCTATTTTCGTCGTTGATGGCTAGCACTTCATGTTGACTTGGTTACCAGCAGTTTATTTCAGCCTCATAAAAAACCGTTAATTTTACCTCGGTGTGAGACCGTCCGGTAACTCTGTGATTGCGTCAAGTTCAATAGTGTGAATGCTGCCGTTTCCTACGCGGTGCTTGCCATTTGCTCGGGGTGTGTTTGGGGAGGCGGCCCCTTGCTCGACGTCTTCGTTTGCTCTAGCCTCTGCCAAATTCTTCTTGTAAGATTTCGAGCTTTCGGAGATGACGACGAAGAGCCGATAAAATTGGAGAACCAAAAGAAGAGCATTCTTGCAAGTAAAGAAGAACATGGATTGGTCTACGATACTGAAGGCTATGATGAGATACAGCCGCATTCCAAGGAATGGCCCGTCCTGCAGTAAGACGCTGGTAAGCAAGGCCCACACCTCTGTACCACATAAGAGGATTGCTAATGTTCGACTGATGGAAAAGAGAGAAGGAACATTCAATGGGCTTTCACCGGTAAACTACTCTCATTGATATTTATTTTAGCTGTCATTATCACGTTTGATTTCACAGGATGCTACAAAAGTGAAGATTTTTCATCCTCTTAATAACTAAGAACATAGTTTGGGCACTCTCAAAATAGGTCTTAACCAGTTGAAATAATCCTCTTTGGATATTTTTGGGATATGACCTTAGTTTACCAACAAATGTAGATTTTAAGCCAACTGATATGATGTCATTGGCAGTTCCACACTACCGAGATAATGCTTAGCATAGTTCCACACTATCGAGATAATGCTTTTTAATTTTTTATCGCACTGGATATTTTTGGAAAGCTGAGGTGTTTGTTTCCCTATGTCCCCTGTTTACATAATAGAAGGGATGATGGCTTCAGCTGGTAGCCTTGTAATGGTGAGGAAATGAGCAACGTTCACTTAGGCGTGACAAAAGATGACTTGTTTATGTTTTTTATGAGTTTGTTAATGTAATATTCACATCTTAATTTTTGTATACAACAAGTATCAATTAGACAATTCTGCGGTTAAAGGATTGTGAGCGTACTTAAAGTTCGCGTGACACTCATTATAGAAAAGAGCTGGCTTCATGTAGTAATTGCACAGTGAAACCCCGAATAAATATGAACTTTCGCTTATATTCATTACCGTTTTTGACATATGACTATCCAAAGTTGGATGAAAATGAAAAACGAATAACCTAGTGTTGCACACAGTGCCAGTATTTCTTCTGTTAGATCTATATATCTTGCCCTTCGGTTACCGTTACCCAATTTCTGGGTTTAACATTGATAAATAATATCCACATTTCGGAAGAAGAATGTATATACCTCCAAAATAAAGGTTAAATACACAAACGATAACATAAGAAATATTATAGGAGTCCATCTCTTGACAAAACAAATTTGCATACCTGGTCTATGCTCACTGATGCAGGTGTGAGAGAGTAATTAGCCTGTAAATTGACAATATTTGATAGATTTTGATGGAATTTGTGGCAATTTTAACCATTTTCAATGATTAATACACACAATACTCCAAAATGCCATTTTCATGTCACACGACCTTTAAAAGAAGCTAGTGTACATCAATGACATCATGCATGTTTGTGTGGAGATTGCCTCTGATAATATTCAAAATGTCCGATTATCAATGCCTTGAGTCTGAAAGGAAAACGTTGGAATTAAGCTCAAAAATTCATCAAAATGTCTTATTTTCTTTTGACCATTTAGTGCCTTGGGGCATCTATTTTAGATTTTCAATAACCATACGTCGTCACGGCATTCATCGAAGACCTTACCAAATGAACTTCATATTTATGTGTAGCATACAGGCTGAGTGTTGCGTTATTGCACTCTGTACGAGGTTTCTCAGATTTCTGTTTTTTTTTTATTCCTTATTACCATTCTCTGACTTTATTAATGAACAAGTTCATTTCTTCAGATATTTTGATTCTGTTATTGATCTCACTCATACGGTTACAAAAATATTGTATTACCATCATTGTGTTTGTAACAACGTCTAACGAAATACAACAATGGGAAAGATACACACTCTTACAAGCAATATTGATTTTTGTTTCACACTGTGTAAACTAGGACAATTTCATTCCGTTGCCTGAGCTTACTCGGTTATCAAACTACAGGGTCTTGAAAACTGTCAGGTCAAAATAACTTAAGATTTCACTACTTACTTTCCAAACTACGTGAGTGATGTTAAAACTGCATTAGAATATTTTTGACACAAGCATCTGTTTGTCTGTAAGCTGTTGCTTTACATTGTCCAAGGGTGAGAGTACACGCCATCTTACTTTAAAAAGGTATCTTATAAAATAGAAGAACAGTTGATGATGTAACATTGTAGTTGCCGAAAACTATGTGGTATCAATAAATTCATCCCAAAAAGGGTTAAGGTTTGTGCGATAATTTTGGAAGATGCAATTATCGATTGGAACGCTCGGTGAAGAGGACAGGATCTCCTTGAATGAACGTAATGATAAACGTGGTCATCTAAAACACCTCACTTTTTATTTTTTCACTTTTCACTACTGATATAAGTAGAACTTGATACTTTTGTATTTCTTTATCTGGATTTTCGGCTGTTTCGAGGGTTTTGAACCAAGTCGCAGACGCATACAATGACCTCGTGTCCAAATTGGTGTTATCCCGACTAATTTGACTAACTTACACCATGTTCCAAAATAACAATGTGTGTATTTTATATACATCAAAGAGTCATTAATTGATAATTGCCAAGATGCAACCACGTGTGTTTGACAGACAGTGACCGTTTAAATTATCGCATTTTCTACTTCACTGGAGATTAAACGCTGAAATATGTGTTTCCTATTTATTCATCCTTCTCTTCCTTAATGGAGATGCCTTCCTTTGACTTGTAAGATATGGTAGCCGGCCTCCACGAGAGTCTTACCATACAGAATGTAGACCACAATTTTTCGCAAAACTGGAATAATTTCATAATACTTACAACTATAGGCAATGAAGACGCACACTGATTTCATCGTTTTGCCCCTATGGGTTTTCGAGTTCACAGCGATCACTTTAAAACTACCCCCAACCTAGTCACTGAGTTGAAATATTCCATGTTAAAATATACTCATTGTTGTTCAAGCTGTATAACAAAGCGATACTCTCTCAAGGTGTTTACACGAAAGATGCGCAGGAAGTAGGAAAGCAGTGCATGCTGGATTGTGAACTTACACGTGGTCACTATCATATGTGGTAGTTCGTAATCGAACAAGTTTCCTATTTAAAGAGTCCTAGTCATCGAATGTGGCTTTCCATTTGTCATACGTCATGGAAGTCATCCATAAACTGTTGTTTGGCACAATTCTACTTGATATGATTCATTATATTTCATTTTTCTATACTTACATGAATGCAGCCTGATTAAAACATTGCCATGTTCACTTCAAATTTGGTGTGGTAAGGAAGTACGTTTTGTTGTGTGCATTCGTCTTGCTGTTGCTGATTAATGTCATTATCATGGCATGGGATATGGCTGGCTCTGCCAAGGGTAATTTACACAGCAGCGGTTTTTTCTTTTGCGCTGCAGCAGAGTTGTAAAGCATCTGTGGAGCCTGGGAAGGCGAGCTTCTGCTATTAAGGGAACACTTTGAATCAAACATTTCTGATACGCGCCGAGCCAACTAATTGAGGGGCTACTCTGAGATAGTCTGCTCGTAATTCTAACTAGCATGACTGTGATGATGGGCTCCATTTGAGGACCCCTCCCCCGGTGTCATCTAATGGAGGACCACTGAAGATAATGTTGTCTGGGGATAATGAAAAAGAAAATAATGTCTTGCGGACAATACATCAGATACTAACATAAAATGAAATCTTGCCACTTACTTGTGATTTCGTGTGAATTGCTGTACCCTTGACCTCCTCCTTTCCGCTCTGGCTCTTTCGTCTGTCGCGCTCCTCTGGACTCGTCCAAACGCTCTCCTCTTTGGACCTTTCGTCGCTGTCAGCCCCAGGGTAAATTGAAGTAGGCTCCAACTCCAGACACTCAAAATGGCGATAAAAATGTTACGATGGCACGCGATTTCGTCAATGTTTAGAGTTTCGAGAGAGAATTCTAACATGTCCGCTGCCATCCCAATGTAAACCAATAGTAGTTGAGACAGCTGGTCACGTGAAAGTTGTCCCCGTGGCATCATCCAACGGCCTAAAATAAGCACCATCATGAGCGTTTGTTGGAGGCCCGTCGAATAAAAGCTCTGAAGGTTGTAAACTTCCTGTGAATGTGAAAAACAAAGTAGAATGAACCATTAAATTGTTTCATCGATTCCCTAAAACCCATAATGCTTTCTATTCATCAAATATTCACCTTTTCCTCTCCTAAGTCCCGTCCTTCAACCCCTCAGAATTAGAGGGTTGACGAAAGTGGCATCCTTCGGAACTATTTCTGTCTATAGTCTAAATAGCGAAAAAGCATGGTCATGGTGCGACAAAGTATGTGGTTACCGATATCCTCCCAGCGGTAGGGGGCTCCTAGTAAAGGAAACTACTAGCATGGCGCCTGTTGTGTAATGGTGGTATTGTATTACCGATAAACATGTGTGTGTTTCTAGTTTTAGTGTGCTGTATAGTTGATGATGTCAGAAGCATGGAAACAGCCAGAGGAATGCCTAATCTTGTTCGGGATTATACAGTTAGTTGTTATTGTTGATCATGCCTGATCCTGGGTTATACTATTCTGCATTTTACAAGTGTGGTACATGATTCCACTACGAATATGCATAACGACGTCCATTTTAAACCCCATACTTATAAAAAATCCCCAAAGTTTCAAACTTCCTCCTGTACCAGTTCATCTCAGTGCAGATAATTGAGTGAATCATAGGGTGTGGATCATGTTACATCAGGGAGACCTTCCACTTATTTTATGGAAAGGACTTCTTTAGTAAGTTCACCTCCTCGGCCCTCACCTTTTTTTTTCTAAAAAAAATGATGAAAAACTAAAACTCTGATTCATTTTGGGTGGCAATAAAGTAACATGGATTAAGAGTTGACACTGCAGTTGAAAACTAAATCGATTCATCCAGTCTCCCTTTTCCTCTCTCCTTAGACACATCGACAGGGTTGGTGATTTGACAATGGTGAAAAGTTCCACTTTCACATCTTTGCAGATGGATCCACTCTCTTGGAATTAATAGGCTCACATTTCTGACCAGTATCATAATTTCTTTGAAAACTGCTGAATTTTCACGTTGATACAGTACATAACACGTTCTATCACACTGAAGGAACTTTTAAATGGTTTTTTTTTTTTTTAATTACGTGATTTCCTTCTGTTTAACCTAACATTCGTATGCATGCTGTATTGCTTGAAAAAATACAATTATTTTATTTTGAAGGTCATTCTCTGGTTATTCGTATTCCTATAGGGAAGAACCAACGTCTCATTTCTCAAACTAAAGATTGATTCTTCTTCTATCGTATCCTCCAACCATATGGAAAATTTTACCAGCATTATTGCGGGGTTTTCCGTCCATAGTAGTAGCATTGAATCATTGACAATCTGTAAACAATACGTAATCATAAAATCTCGTACACCTCTATTATACTCCCCTCTTCTTTTCTTCCTACATTTCCTTTCATTTTTGCTTTTAATCACAGCTCAAATGGCGCCATTTTTCGCTGAATATCTCATTGTCAATTTAATTCGACTGAGTCACCTTGTATATATACGGTTGTCCTTTCTGTGGACGTAGATGATACTCTCAAAACCAAATTTAACTTGAAAGCCGAGTTTGTTTGACAATCGCTTCAACATGTCGTGTCTTGCCGTTCATCAAATATTGGATTGCAATAAAATCAGCCACAATGAGCCCTGTTCTTGAACCTTTCTATGCCAAAACATATTTGTTTAATAACATACCATGGAATAATTATTTTCCCTGAACTTTACCTTATAAGGAGGATCTGAAATGATGATCTTTTCCTTCGGTCACACTGCCTTTTTGGATTACGATCACATATCGTAATCTAATGCAGCCATACTCGCCTTTTGTTATTTTTTTTTATTTCTTATGTTAAGCCTTTGTTTTGAGCCCAAGGAGTTTTATTCACTCCCATGCCTCATACGCCATGAAAACATAGACCATCTATTTCTCAACTAATTATTTTAGAATGAACTGGTGAAATTTGTTTCCCAACTTAAGTTCAATGTAAGGATTACAAATATTGACAAATCAGTAAATGCTGGTGTTCGATTTGAACTTTTGTACGAGTGCGGCGGATTCATACAGCTAGTTACGTAACGTGGTCTTTAACATGAAGTACAATCGACAACGCCTTGTCGATCATGCCAAGTACATGCAGTAGAGTAACGATATGTATGCACAGACTCTCGTAAGAAAGAGTAAGATACGCCTAACTTTCACGTACACAAGGGTAGTAATCCTATAAATTACCGTGTTGCGTAACTGTAATCTGTAATTTGCTTGTATCCCGAGCAGTACTGTTGAAGGATTACAAAATTCCAAAATGTGGGTACAGAAAAATGAAATTTGGGTAAAACGTTACTACAGACCTTGGCAATGGTCGGTGATTATTTTCATTAGGCCTCATGCAGTTCACGACATTGCTATTGGCTCATTTTGCGATATCAGATAGGAAAGCCTATATAGGATAAGCTATGCTTAAGACCTAATGAATGGGCTGGGTCTGTTCGAGAAGCACAAGTAGAGGCGTGTTTTAAGAAGGGGTATTATTTTAAGGTTTCTGTCGTTGGAAGGTTAAACACTTTGACAAACTTGAATTACAGTATCATCACTAGCCTACCGTTTGACGTAGGTCTAATAGGCGTAGTAATACTGAAAATTGTGATAGCATGCAAATCACGAGCCTTGTAATTCCAACAATTGAAACTGCAGCCGTCGATCAAGTTGCCTCCATCAGTTATATGGCTATCAGAATGTCATCTGTATGATGAAACATTGTAATCCTTGAAAACATCGGTTTTTAGTTCTTTTCGTACATGATTAAACAAGCATTGCAAGGTTTTAAATAGCTAGCCTGGTCTATAGAACCTCGAAAATGATAATGATAGCAGTGATGTCAGCAGTGGTGTTACGCTGGTACCAGGGAGGTCTACTTCGACCTCCCTGCTGGTATGTACTTGACAAAAATCTCTAATATAATGCATTGAAACGATACTTTGGTGTACAACAGGTCAGCTGGAGTGTGGATTTGTGGAGAGGAAGATGGGAGTAAGGGCGGGAGCAAGGAGGAGTTGTTTCAAGTGAGTGCTTTGAAGGAGATATAACAACATCATGGTTGCAGTCGTAATACAGGCGTAGAGAGATCGACCACCTCACCCCTTTTCTGCTAATCGACCCCATGCATATCCTCCAAAAGGAAGCATTGAAGACCAACTCGAAATCTAGGTAACGCGAATTATTCTGTAGATAGTACTCACAGTCCCATCTATAACCCTATCTGGTAGAAAGAAAATGTAATGAATGCAGTAGTTTGTTAGGGTTTTACTCTAAGCAGATGATCCAAGCCCATTTTGGCTTTCTTTCTTCCGTCTGAGCTAAACTATGAAAAATGAGGCAAAAATTTACAACTTCATTTTCTGACAAAAGCAGTTTTCTTTGATTTTTTAAAGAATAAAGGATAGGCACAAA
>VJOZ01019497.1:0-10334 GCA_009801055.1 Stichopus horrens | reverse complement strand
GGCTACTGTCCTTCCTTTTTTTTCGAATAATCTATCATTCTACGTCCACAAACATTGGTTTTAAAAATATGGATGTTTTCTCTAAAACAAACGCCCTACTTCCCTTTAAGGGAGAATAGCAATACTTTTGAAATACATCTTACATAACTTTTGCCCTTTCTTTCTCCAAATAGTGTAGCAGCATATCTGTTTAACAGATTTATGGTTTAAAAAAAAAAACGATCTGACCATGACAAATTCTGTTAGAAAGTGCTCCAGTAGAGAGGAAAAACCGCTAATTTTGAATTTTTCTAATGTTGACGCCAGCAAGATAATGTTCAACAGTGGTATGTCTTTTATGCCTCTCCTATATAGCTTTGCAGCAGGAACGTTTTTTGGTTGAGTCCATGCAGGTAAACATTGATAATATTCGACCAAACAACATTCCATGTTCATTTGTGGGGGAGGCGTGTATGATAGCATGTATAATAGCCGCGGTGTATAGTTATTCATCTTTTTCGATGTACCATAAAGTGATTTCAACTATGCGACTGTGGAATATATTTCTATATGTAAGCAGTACGGTACGCTACTCGAAGGCATTATATAACTTTGCATATGGATAGGCTTTTAAATCCTATCGTTGAAAACTGACCGAACATTATAAGGAGAGATGTACGGTACCATGGTTGCATGGCAGGTGGTTACCATTGACGACAACTGCAACAAGTAAATGTAACAATCTTTGGCAAGGTGTCACAATATCGATGTACAGTTTGTAGAACATTGGAGACAGATCATTTGAAGTAAATCGTCAGTGAGAAATTTCTATCTAAACCGTGAAGAAAAGAGAATGGAGTTGTCACTAAACTTTAATTTACGTTTCCGTAGAAACGAGCAAACACTGGGCCAATGCGGAAAAAAGGACATAACACAGTCTGACCTATTTTAAAATGTTTTGTTTGCGAAGAGTTAAAAAATGTGTCAAGGTCATACGGTTTTTTAGAATACGACATTGTTAAAGGCACAGTTATTCAGGCCTATGCGCAAACGATGCAACAATTTTTGAGACCTGCCTGTATGAAGATTCGGATAGCCAAGACGATCAAAATGAAAGCAGACCAAAAATCGTCTCGAAAAGTGCAAAGGACCTTGTAACAGATGATAGACTGATGACGCCATTTTGTTTAGGTCTATTCATCAGTTGTCTGTAATATTGCCTTCAAAATTTCAAAGCTAACCTTGTGTCAATTACCCTAGTTTTATCGTTTAATGTCGACAATGTAGGCCTGTTGTATTATAATAACTTCATACCTTAGTTACTTTTGTGGTTAATTATGCGCTCTGTAATTATGCGCTCTGATTGGCTCCTTATATTTTTATGTTTCAGTGTATCGTTTGGGGACGTGAAATTACAACGCTAAAGAAGTAAGTAGTGACGTGCAAGCTACAGTGTTTGTTACACACGATTCGCGTTCCTTGTTTCCAGGTGTGGCAAAGTGACGGTCAGCACCATAGAAATACTAAGCGTCATGCTGGATGACGATCACGCAATAACAAGATGGCAGGGAGATCACGTGCTACCTGAGCGTAATCCACTGATCTCTGTACACAAAACTATACAAGAAACAGTAAAAAACTGTAAGCAGACGCAGTCACTAAACGCAACTATTGCAGAAAAATTGGTTAATAAGAGAATCACAAATCACACAATGCAACCGATCGACCCATAGTTTAGTCAAAAACTCAGTTTCTGGGTAAAATGTCTTCACTAAAGCAACCAAAGGAATTCTCTTTACTCCATTGAAATAGTTTTCCTGTTGTTTTCACTTATAAACGACGACAAATGAAAGCAAGTTTTCATTTATTCTTTTCGTTCCAATTTTCGTTAAAACTGTTGAAACTTAAAAGCATCATGCCTTACATATGTATCGTGATAGCCTAACATATGTATCGTGATAGCCTAACATATATATTTATCAATGTCGTCTTGAGATAAAACAAGTATCGTCGGTTGCAGTCATTTAACCTACACCACGTTTAGTTAAATCTGAAACAAAAAGGGCTACGAAATTTTTCCACTTCCCAATTCTACTCTGCCAATTCTTTACAAAGCTTTGAACGTTTTCTTTCCAAAAATAACCTTTTCTGCATGTGTTTTTGCAGTTCTTTGATGTAATGATAGTTTCAATGTTTTGACGATTTCTGCATTAGTTTACCAACTGCGTTGATTTCACCGAACCTTAAAGTTTCTAATAGGTTTGATCCAGCGGAGGTGGTATTTTTTACGTTTTACTTTTCCTTTCATTTTGCTGAGAAATGATAATAATGAATAATCTTAGCAAGACGACTTTTTAATTATCACGATATTTTTGTTATTTCTGTTTTCTGGTGTTTTTTTTTCTTTTTGCTTATTTTGATTTGCCGTGTATTTAACATATTCTTCCATCAACGACCACATGGCAAAATAGACATCATTTTCGGTTGTCATGGCAATACATTCACTCCACCGTCAACATGGTTCGGTAAACATGCATAAAAACAATTATCGTTCACGTTAAATTTTATCAAGCGTTTAAGATAATTACAAGAGAAATATTAAAGAGCTGATGGTTTGGAAGCTTTCTTCCGAAATACCGTTGCTTCAGCCAAAAGTTTTCTTTTGAAATTACAAAATCTAGTTTTGTAACCGAGCATGTGAACTCGAAGTCTAGTCGGTCAAACGTGAGGTATTCTTTAAAAGTAGACCAGACAAAACGCATTGACATATAATTGCTTCTAAAATGCCCACAATTTCCTAAATTAAAATGTAGGTTACTTTAGCGTGTTAACCACATTTAGCAACCCGATTTAGTATTTCCGAACATAGACGGTCGAGATGTGTTTGTGCCATGAAAATCGTATTAAAGATATCTTTGAGAAAAAAAATAGAAAAATATTAGTTATCCTCCATTACCGTCAAATGTGCTGTATATTTCAATATTTTATGTTTCCATCTTTTGGTTGCTATTGGTTACGATGTTTTTGTTCCTTTTTTTCTTTTTATCTCACATCGGTATATTTTTGATAATCAAAGTAGGCATATAATTTCCCCTTATCGACGGTAACGATATAGCTTTGCTATTTAAAATGACGTGAAGGTTGTTGCTAAAAGAAAACAATGTGGAATGAAAAAAAAATTGTCAACAAGTTAATCGTGATCCGCGACATGTTGATTCTTTGTTTTAATCAACCAGTTTCGTAGTACTTCCGGTGTGTTTAATTGACTGATCACGCTCCATGGCAAACCAAGGGTGGGGAGTGAGGGAGGGGGGCAATGGAGAAATCGGTCTTCATAAGGGCCATCACTCTTGACTAGTCTCAGTGAATTGAACGCAACCGGAAAAACGTAAAGAGTGGAATATAGCATTCGTTACGGTGTAGTGCGTATACGATACAACATGTCAACACATGCTTGGGGCCGTTCTGTGACGTGTTCGATACTTGGTTCAACAGAACCAGGGAAAAGAAAGAAATGTAAACTGTAATCAGTGCTTGTCCACTAACCTGATTTAGTTAGTTTTGGCCGGTTACTGATAGAGCTCAATTATTAGTTTCACAGGAAGTAAAGTATCGAGTCACATTATCGTGTGTGACTGGTGTTGTGGCTGTTTGTATGTAGAAGTCATGGATTGACATTTGTCAGTTACTGGATTACGAGGACAACTACCGGTACTTTAGCACTCTCTACAGCTTCAATGATCACTTACATTACTTTTATCTAATCTTGTTGACATTTACAAGAACATTCAACTAACATGTTAACATTCTACACTAAATATTTTCCAGTTTTGGAGATAGAAATTTCCAAAAGAATTTTTTTTTACATTTTTCAAGGTGAGCGTCAAGGTGTGCATTAAATCAAAGTTGTCGTTCAAGACATTTGGTCACGTGAAGCTCTAGAGAGGGCATTGCATCTGTGCTCAACCTCTGTGGTTATGCAAATTTTCGAAAAACTGTTGGTATAGTCACTTATATGAACAGAGTCATCATATGGCCACTCGTTTCATGGGAGAGAAACCGCGCCGATTATACCACACTGGCTGCAGACGATACTGTACAGGCTACAGGTAGTGTGACTTAACATAACCTATATGGCGTAACTTTTTCATCCGGTATCTGTAATATGCGATAGATTTATCCAACGGTATTAATCAGTCGGTGGTCTGTATGTGTTCCAGTCGTTTTACTTGTTAAAACTTATCAAAGCCGCTATGTGATAATGAGATGGGTAAAGCGAGGTTCAGTTTTCTTTTATTTTTAATAATAATATACTGGTCAAAGAAAAGAAAAAGGAGAGAAACTGCCGCTTACTTCTGTAACTATCATCACACGTTCAAATGTACAAAGTACACCATTATGATGTGGAAATCACCGTTCAATTATACATTGCACAACTGTACACTGTACATTATTATATATCTGGACGGTTGGGTCCCACAAACCATGTCGCTTGAAGGAGTATAGTTTAATCTTGAACTAGATCATTAAACAGCTTGTTGACAATCGTTTCGATTTTATCGACAATTTCCTACAAAAACATGTTGACCACATTGTCTTCGTATACTTCCTCTTCAAACTTTGATGTCATTTTCAGCTCATATAACTGGATCATAAATACTGCTTGCGACATCGATTGGGTGAACTTTGGAAACCTTGTCGCTCTTTTAAAACTCGTTTAACCCCATTTCTAGAAACTTTCCTTTCTTCCTTTTTCTTCTTGTCGGGACAACAAATCAAAATGATTTGACGTTTTTTTTTCTTTACTTCTTCTTCTTCCTCTCCTCTCTCTCTCTCTTTTTTTCTAATCCCTGTCGTTCGAAAATAGTTACACATGTTAGTGGCCACACGTCTCTTGAACCTTTCGGAGTGCCGAAGAATTACAAATCACAAACAAGAAGCCATCATAAAACTCGCCCACTCGTGCATTTAGAAATTACCAACATGATCCCAAGAGTTCGTTATTTTGCTTATATCTGGCTCCCATATGTTGCGTTCCCTCTGCGGAGATTTTCGTTGGTAACATCTTCCTTACCTAGGCGGTGGGAAATAAGAAAATTCTCATGTGTCATTTCTCTTCCCCCCAATCAAAGGTTCTTAACGCGTCAGTGAGCAGTAAATTAAAATGTTTAGGCGAAGAGCACGGGCTCCCGGCGGGACTATTGTCTAATCTTATTCGACTACTATCAGAATCTTGATTCGTTTCGAGCGTAAAATTGAACTTACTACTTGACCGAAGTTAACCTCCTTATTACGTAGATGTGTAACATTTCACACATTAATACCCCATCTGGTATATATACTCTAAGGAGCCTTTTTTTTTTCATCTTAAAATACGGTATATGCATGCAGTAATAAATGGAGAAAGTATATTGCGCGCAGATATATGACTACATTAGTGATTTGGATTATGTACAATCAAATCGCCAGGTGTTTATGTATTGTTGACACCGTTCACAAACATCGCCAACATCATCCGCCAATTTTTTTTTTTTAATTAATTACACATTGGTCTGCAATATAACGATTTCATCCCATTAAACTGAAACAGAGCGTAACTTTTTCTTTTTTTATAAACAAGTTGGGTGGGAAAGTATACAGCCTATTATACCGAGCGGTTGATGACGTTTTTATTTCACCGAAAATTTATAACCTCTAAAGATACTCTTCCAGTGTTAAAATCGAAGAGAAATTGGTAAGAAGTGCATTTTATTCCTTAAATTTTGGATCGTCTGACCCACAATCATGAAATTATATCAGTACATTGTCTGTCACCAAATAGTCATCTGCCATCATCACACACTGGCAGACCAACCATTTAACCTCGACCGTGTAGTTCCGTTTATAATGTCATGATCATGTACCGTGCAGGTTGAAATATTCTCTCACGAGATATAATTTTTGTATAAGAACTAAAAAAAAAAAGAAAAANNATAAATACAATATAAAACTGATGTTTGATACAAAATGACTTTCCTCCTCCCCAGCAGATATACATCAAGAGAGGGAGAAAGAGGGAAGAGATAGGGGCGGTTAAAACCACTGATGAGGTTTCATCATTTTTACATTTTTAACCATCGTATTTACTGCATATTAGCATTCACTTTTACGCGTACATCATTTTCAATGCAAAACAAATTCTAATTTTTAAGCTTAACGATTATCTCCCGTGAGAGAAATTTTCGCATAATCCGGCATTAACGAGCAAATTGTGTGTGTATATGCGTTATATGTTGTCATTTTTGTATGTAACTTGATATAAGCAGGTACTATCCTGCTTGTAATATATCTTGTTAGGACTTCAGTCTTGGTAATCGTTAGCACTTCGTTAAGGATTTTCCATTTCACCGGGATGCAGGGTTTCGGTCCTTAATTGAATGTCTTGCTTGGTATAGAGACATGTCAAACTGGGCCCGCACATGTGTATTTACTTATAAGTGGGGCCTCAGACTTCCTTTTACCTTGTCGAGAAGTTTTGTTTAATTTATTGCGTTCATGTAAATACACCAAGTACATCCTAACCCCCCCTACCCTCCCACTTTCCACCTAAAAAAGAATTTTGTCAAACGGAAACTTTTTTTCAACTGGACTTCGGTAGAAGCGCGGATCTGCAAGGTTAACTGTGCGCATGCCTTCGTAAATTTAAACACACACAGTGGACACAGCGGATCATAGCAAGCAGTGAATGCGGCTATCTTGATGAGTGGTGAGGAAGACATTTACTTAATTGTAAAACATTCCAAGGAATAAAATTATTTTTTTACGGGCCTTGAAACTGTACAAGAACAATAACTTGTTCAGCGGCATGCATGTGGCTGCCCTCTCTGCAATTACGATAGCGCTGATTTCGGTTTTTCTTCCAAAATTCATGAGCGTTTTTCAGTCCACAAAATTGCGCTTTCCTTTAACCCCGACGCATAGGTGAGGCGGACACACACGACGTTTATGTGCATTTCCTTGGTAGTGGAACTTGTGAAATGAAAGTAGAAACACACTGTCTTGAATATTCATGTATATACTTATAAAGCAGTACGCTGACATAGGGGTCCTGTACGTTTGGATTACTGGCCGAATTGCGACTTTCATGAAATACAGCTAAATGCAAAATACCGATAGCAAAGGGAGTGAAAAAAAAATGAGGTTGAGGTTTCACCTAATTGTGGCACAGTGCGGTACCAACTAAACCAATACTGTGACGGTTATTACTGATTGGTATTGGGTTTCAGCCGCTATGAGTTTTCGATATATAGTTCGACTAGCGGTTTGTGACTTCATTAAACCGGAACCGTAAAATAGTTTAACACGTCTGTTCAGTTGAAGTGTAAAAAAAAAATACGTTACTCCTGTACATTACTCCTTACTGTACTGCTGTACATGCACAATTGACTACGAGTGTAGACATATGGACAGAAGTAGCCTACTTTCCATAGTCTAATTACATGTTGCCATAGCAACTGCCATAGCTATACCGTAATATTATACCATAAAATTTTTCACATTATTTCGTCAGTGTTGTAACATACTATGCACATACTTTGCACATACTTAGCATCATTACGTACAGTCTATAAAGTGATTTAGCTGTGGTTAAATGGCCTCAATTTAGTCGAGCCTACGTGGTTCAGTCCAAAAGGTGGTTTTTTTCTCTTATGTAATAGTATTAACAACGGTTTTACTTTATCGACCGTACAACGTTAATTAATGAACCAGCCAGTCTGGTACTTTGTGCGCTTAACACCTGTAAATTGCAAATGTCGTTTATTGAACTCTCATAAACTCACTTGATCGTTAAATGTGTGTGGGTCAATATGAGGTTCCGAGTTCCGTAAAAGACCCCTTCGAGCCTTTGTTCTTAGCGCTAATTTAAAAACCGAGGGTAGACTACTTAGCCTATCTTTTTTTTTTCCGTTTTTCTCTCCTGAAGCCGCGGTGACCCTTCTAGACATGATGAGTTTTACATACATTATACACCCTTAAACTATCATATTCTTTAAATGTCTCTGGTTATCGATCTCTGACAGCAGTGGAAATTGCCCGATATTGATCCATTTCAATCTCACATATGTTAGGACATGATTGAAATGATTTTAGTTCAATTTGCTCGGTCACGCCTTCTGTCAATGATACATGTCATTAGTCAACTTAGAGAAAAGTAGAACAGTATCAACTGTGCACCGTATGCAAATCTATATGCATAATGCGTTGTATATAGTACAGTATTTACAATGCGCCATCTATCCATATAACATAATTGGTGGCGCACAAGGAACGCGGCCGAAGATCAATTGTTAGGAACAACGGAAATATGACAAAAGGCAAAAGTTTGGTAAAGAATGTTCAGTGGGAGAGAGTACGTTCCAGAGTACAGGAGAAGCAACAGAAAAAGAATTATCGCCTATAGAGCAATGAACTTGTTGGTATAATAAAGAGCAAAAGAGAGAGTGTTGTAAATGCCTTTATTTCTCACTTAAATTGAATGCATACCAAGTATATTTTAAAACCTTGTACCACCTTTTAATTTTTACGACATCCTGGCCCTTCCTGCGTCAGTGAGGCGTTATCTCTCCTGATCAGCTTATGAAACTGACAACATGAAAACTAAGGTCTTGTGAGACCAGTTTCAGACTTATTTGTATCTAAAAACAATCTATTTTTTTTTTATTGAGCAAGGGAATCCACGTTCTGTGTAAATATACCTCTTTAGGCCTGCAATATAAAGAATCACAAAACAACTCCACATAAAAATCTTGAATATTTGACCGAAAGAAAATAAGCCAACAACCACTAACGGACAGAGAATTGCTGAATATGACCTAATATGAGATAAATAATTATATTGCGAAAATTAAATCTGCTGTTTTTAAATAAAAAATGCTTTTCTGATTTGCACACCTCGTCCATGAAGTCACCTAATTATAATAATAACAGAAGCTCCCGGATCTCATCTCTCTCTCTCTCTCTTTCTCACCCTCTTGTTATCAAACCAATAAAGTTGTTGACAATTAATTGAACCTACACTAGAATCGTCTTACGTTTGCAATTCTCCCCATTTATTGCTTCACTGTAATATCAAGNNAGGTTTTTTTTTTTTGTCATGAGGATTATTCATTGTAGCCTCCTCAATTAAATTGATTTGTTAGACCTTACATTAAATTACTAATTATCAGCACTGGTGATTTGCATATCAAAGCTATCTCGAGGGTTTGCACAGCAAGTAAAAGATAATGACAGGAGTTTAATGACGCACACACACACACATACGTCCGCGGTAGAGGCCCTCCATATCTTTTCAATTATCAAGTATCGACCCTGTAAAGAATGGTGTTTTCTCTCTCTTTGGTTTTGGGTTTTTTTATGTCTTTCTCTCTTTCTTCTTCGTCTCTAAGCTCAAATAAAATCAACTCAGTAAATCCATTTCAGTTGGGTGTCAAGACAGTTAAACGAGGCTATTGTAACATGGTTGACGTGTCAATGTTACGCCATTGCGGTTTACTAGACGTACGACTCTATCAATAGTATTGCATGCAGTCTGGGGCATGCATTGCCAAAACATCGATTCCGAGTTCCTTGAACAGTTGCTCATATTTTGTTTTAATTTGAACTTCTTCCCCTATTTTTTTTTAGTACATTGTCACTTTTTGGGTTATCTACTTAAATCTTTATAGAAATGACAAACTGAATTTTATTATTTTTTTATATCAAAGTTGTACACCGCCGTCATGCTAATATAACAAGATATAAAATACATATTACTTTGGGATGTGTAATTGCACTTAGCAAACAATGGATCATATTATTTTTTTTATTAATGTAGTCTCCGATAGGTTTTTTCCCTGTTTACTTTTCTCCATTTTCGTATTTCCTCCTTTAAATACTGAATCATTCAGCCCGCTCCGACCTTGAGGTTATAACGCAAAATGTTTCTGGTTGTTGGGATTCGGACGACCACAAAAGTGAAGTTGAATTAGAGTCATACTTTGATCAAAGCACGCCGACAGTGGGTATGGGTGACCATAATGGAGCATCTGATATATGCTATTAGTACTTTCTTTTAGCATTGTGACATATCAAATTTTTTTTTTTTTTTGCGATCATGATGTGACAATACCATCCATTGAAGAGAATATGTTTCCATGAATAGTCATGATGTACTTTACGTAAGGGGGTATTAAGTGACCAAGTATACAGTGATTGCGCATCAGTTCGAACTTCTAAATATTATTTGTAAAAAGACAAAAATAATTAATGGTGGACAACAATTTAGCTTGGCTAACAGATCACTTTTCTGTTATAGTTAACCTTACCTTTCGTTTTTT
>VJOZ01019479.1:0-12350 GCA_009801055.1 Stichopus horrens | reverse complement strand
ACAGCAGAGCTTAAACAACACTAATCGTCACACACCACACCGTGGGAACAAATGAAGCTACACAACACAAAAACAAGTGTCCAAGATGAGAATAAATAAAAATGATTGATCTTACTCCTCCGAGTCATTAAAAGAGAGCAGCACCTCATGCAGAGCAACATTTTCATGAGGCTAGAATTTAAAAGTTCTATTCTGCCATTTTTTTCCAACTGTTCTTTCGTTGTTATGTATTTATTTAGCACCTGAATTTTAGTAACACACTGTCCAGTGTACAAACCAAGGATTGTACCATACAAGATACTCGTCTAAATTTGCAATGGCCATCATGGTTTGTTTATCACGCAATTAATTGCAGTAGATTGCAGCAAGATGCAGGTCAATTTCACTCATCAATCCAGCATATTTGCCAGGGAAGTTTGACTGAATGATTTGATTCGATTCTAGCACCAAGTCAGGGCAACTTCAGATGGAATTTACTCGTAATGATGTGATCTTGTAATTGGAAAGATTCCCTCCTCTTCAAGATCATAATCATTCTCAGTTGCTGAAGTATATTTTGCTTTGTGTACACTGTAATTACCCTGTAACTGAAATGGTAGAGAACTCTTGTGTGNTGACTGTGACCTTCAGAGGTGACATGTCATTAATGGATGTGTCAGTTCTGTCATGTGACTGGCTGGGGATCGATGAAGCCGACGACGGTCACATCATCGAGTGTTTTTATTTTTGTTATTGTTGTTAATGATGTTGTATTTTGTATTTGACAGCATGCATGGACCATCCAGTGAATGCCCTCACCCCAGGGTGCTGCCTAACCTTGTGGCTATATGTCTTGCTTCGGTTGCTACGTACTTCCAAGACTCCAACAGGTTAGTAAACCCTGCCACTCTTCTTATTGTGTGATGAAGTGACCCATCCTTACCATCACAGAGAAGTCATTATCAATTTAAGTTCTGCCGATAGAGGGAGTAGGGAGTAGAATCTCATTGTTCCAACCACATGTCTTCTGACTTGGTTTCTGCGACCTCACATGCTCATGTCAAAGGACGTATGATTACATTACAGCTCATTAGATTGTTGTCTACTGTAAGCTTTCATTCTGCAGCCCCTTACGGCCCTCCCCCTCTTCATTACCATTCATGTGTATTCGTGTGAAGTAAATCACTTTGCATTTCTTCTGATGGACATATCTGTCTTTCCATCTATCCATCCTTCCTCCCTGCCTAGTGTCATGGCTCCTCCCCTCCCTCTTCACTCAGTACATTTCTTGAAGTATAATTTGATTTTCATCTTTCTCTCTCTGGACCTTACACTAAGTTTAATTGAAAAACAACTTTTATGGTCTCCTTCCTCTAGGCCTCAAGTTTGTTTTTCCAAATGTTCTCAAACTGCCTGTTTTGTTTTCCCTCCTGTTAATGTTTTGCACCCCTTCCCAACTGATAGCAATCGGCATTTGAAGAGACACAAGTGAGGAAAGGAACAAATTAGCCATCTCACTGTCTCAGCATCACTAAGCAATTTGACTCTTGTGGGAAGAAACTTAAATTGTAGAATGGTACCAGAGTCAAATTTGTCTTCTTCGGGTTAAAGATGTGTATGTAGTACGGTATTTTTCTTCGTAGATAACCGTTAACTTCAATGTCAAGTGTAACGTGGGACAAAAATAGGTCCCGGGTTCTACCAAACTGATCCTTTTTGAAAGGACTAACCTTTTTTTTTGCGGTGACACTGTTTGTGGAGAACATAAGTTGCAATTGATTGAAATGTAAATCTAGGTTTTGTTTATTTAAGGAATGTTGTATCAGCTTGTATCATCTGGCTCATAGCCTCTAATGTATTTCGGTGCAGAAGAGCACCAGTGCTTCATACGCTTAAGTCCTTTGATAGAGAGGCACCTCGAAATTGCCCAACGGTGTTATGACGTGCGTATGAAAAAGTCCTTTTTGTCGTTGGCAGAATTAAGACAATGAAGGTCATTAAAGAAAAAATAAAAAAGCTAACGGCAACAATGACGTAGTTGATTTTTACAAACTTGTGGACCTCCTTTTGTTTTATTGATTGATATTACAGAGATGTAGGCATGACAGTGTGGCAACCGACGTTGCTGATATGCTATCCCTAGCTAAGGCATCACTAGTATTGCACTACCACTGGATTTGATCTCACACAATATGTTCTACCTCGACGTTATTGTACCTTATATTTGCTGTACCCATGTAGTGTGACGTTTGACGTTCTGCTTGTGTGTAAACGTTTGGCCAAGACATTTTGATGGAATTGCTTCATGAATGGTTTGCTGTTGTTTACATTTTCGACCAGCAACTTTTCCTCTCCGTCGCTTGCAAGGACGTGGTGTGTTTATGATGACTTGCAAATTTTTCTCACGAAAATGGCAAATTTTTTTTTATAGTGCAACACAAGTTAAAAATGGTGGATTGACATCATAGATATACACTTACCCTTTGGTTACATTAATGCATTGTTGAACTGAGAGCTGCACACTCCCTGATAAAGTTCCAGCTCTACGATCTGTATATTCTCGATCGAACTCTTTCTCTTCCAATTCTGTGAGTTACTGTGTGTTACAATTTTGCAACATAAGTAAAAAATGGTGGATCATTTGTGACCCTGGTAAACGGTGAGCTGTTATATATGTGAGACCAAGGACTTGAATCACTTGGTAATAGTCAGAAACAGATTTGGTAATGATGAGTGAAATGTATGAGTACTAGAAGCCCATAACACTCTTCCAATTATTCACTGTTCTGTGTATTTGTTTTACCTTGACTTTGAACTATATTTTTGGTGTGCCTTAATGTCTCAAGACGTGTGTGAAGGTCTTTTATATACTGGTGTATGAAAATGAAGTTTGTTTATTGAGATATTGTAATGGAATTGAATGTATGTTCTAGTTTTGTGGGACATTCTGACCAATTAGCTCAGCTTTCATGATTTTCAATAATTTGGAATGAATTCAATGAATTACTCAAACTTTCAGAATCTCATCCACTGAAGATGGTTTTCTCTCTTCCTAACAGTATTCCTTGCATACTTTGCGTCTTACTTACCTGTCTCAATACAACAAGTATACTCCTATCTGTGAACTTTTTAGAGTCTCCACACTTGCAGCACATGGGGATGGTCTCATCCAAATGAGGTGCAGTCTGGTATCAGACCAGGCAGCCTCAAAGGCAGTGTTGAAATGTTTTCAGTACTCTTGTTACAGTAGGGAGTTCATATGTTGTGTTGAGACAGGTTAATATGTCATTTGTTAAAACCAAAACTAGATAAGTTTTTGGATACCAACTTGTGTATGTATTCTTAATTTTAAATATATAGTCCCTTCATCCAGTTGTTTACTTCATTGTGATGGAGTAGTTACGGCATGTCATTCACAACACCCCCACTGTGGCAAAAGTCCCTCAAAAAACCCTTCTCCCAACAGTTTGCTCACAACACCCCCTCAAGAAATCTTTGTTGGTAGCGTAACATGAAAAGAACTCACTTTCCCGCTTTGTGTTTGTGTTGTGGTTTATGAACATTGAAGGCTGGAAGGAAACCATCATTACCCAGTGCTATTATAACGTTCAGTTGAATCGTACTTGTCAATCTTAATGGGAAATCAATCCCCATCGGTGGTGGCGACTCTGAGCGTGTTTCGTCCATTAAATGAGCTACTGGGAGCCTGTTACTCTGATTACATTGAAGTGACATGAGTCATGTATGTAACTGAGCAATGAGTAATGTCACCTTCTATGAAGGGTGATTCATAACAGATGATAGATTATCCCTCGATGTAATTCCACAAGTTGAAGTCCAGAAGCAGAATTGATGTCAGTGTTGCCTACTTTCTTCTAGCTTTTCCTGTTTTTTTTTTTTTTTGTGGTTGTATTGTTTGTGTGACATACATGTAATTACTAAAAATTGTTAAGTTGTTTGTCACCTGGTGTTAAGTTGTAATACGTGTAAGCCACACACCTCCTCCACACTGGTGTTGTCGCTAATTGTTACAAAATAACTGCCCTTCAAGGCTTGAATTACTGTTGTTGTTGTTGTTTTTATCATTATTTACAGACTTAAATACTCATTAATTTAAAAAAAATGTTGAATAGATGTAAAATATAAATGAAACTGTGGGAACAATTGTCATCACAAAGTGTAACCTTATATCCTGAATCTATTTTTTGGGGAGCTTTTTGTCATGTTTTCTTTGGTCATTAGTAGTACTATTGACAATACTCCACAAGAAATAGCTCATGTAAAAGTATTCATGAAGTGATGTATAATTTCAAGATGATATATGTCGCCCATGATTGGAAGCAATACCATGATTTGTAATGTATGTAATTAAAGTTCACCTAACCCTAGCTCAGTAGGTTGCTTTTGTTTACTTCAGCTGAAATCGCTGTGTATCGACTTTTGACTTTAAACAGCTGTGAATCTAACAGATGCCATCTTTGAGCATATGTGAGAGTATGAGGTGGCATCCAGCACTTTGTTTGGGGTATTTTAATTTTTTAATTTTCTTATAACATCAGCAGGGTTAGCAGTCAGTTCTATAATTCGTAATGCATATTCCCTCACCTCATATAACCTGTAGATTCATTTACTGGATTGACTGTGCAGAATCTGAATATTGTGTGTGTGTGTGTCTGTCTGTCTGTCTGTATTTGGTCATCCTTCCACAACTGCCACCCTTTATGGTAGCGAAAAATGTCAGCATTTCTGCCTGGTTGTGAATCTTTTCGATCCTTCATCCAAGTATGGACCTTAACCAAGTCTGCTACCACTCTGTTTAACATGAATTGCATCATCATCAGTAAAACTTATTTTCTAGTTTACACAGTGGAAATGACAACCACTCTCAGTATGATTGTGCAAAATGTCTATTTTCAAATGATGCCGTTCGGTGTAAATTTCATTTCAATATTAAAGAAGAACTGTTGTACAGCCTCCCAGATAGTTGGACTGATACTTCAAATATAGTTTTTCAAACAATAAGACACCCTTCGGTAGAACGATAAATTCACATCTAAGAAAATATGAAGTTTTTATGAATATACGTTTTCTTCACTCTCAAGTTGCCATGTTGTTGAGAATTTATGTGATTCGTGATGTCACACATGCACCTGTACATGTCACGTAGCATTGCCGGTGCATGTGATACTTCATACGTTTCCAAAATAACTATATGCTGTACAACAATGGCGAGAAGTTGGAAGATTTATTTGGAAAGAAGTTATTACGAAAATAAAACCAATACTGTCGTGACTAAATAGATGCGCACTAAATGTAGATTGAAATTTAAACACCCACTACAGTTCCTCTTTATCTGTTAATTTCTATGTAAGTTTCTATGTTAAGTTTATTTTCATATTAACTGTTAATTTCATTGTTAAAGCTGTTACACAAAATCTGCCAGTCCTGCCTTACAGTACATATACAGCGGAATTATAGGTACAGTATTTTGTTAATGCAAATACAGTGAAGACCACTGTACAGCACATTCACAAGTCAAAAAACAGCTGAACTATGGATGCACAGTACGTTTAAATGGTTGGTTCTAGTATTCTATCATGGATCATGAATTCGACAGGGGGAAATAAGGAATAACATTCCTTTTCCTGGGTGTGACACCTTTTCTTCTTCAAAAACCACCTTTTTCAGAGGAAGTTTGAGCTGAGGAATATTCTTCTGCACATCCTCACCTTTCAAATTTCATCAGCGAAGGGATGATAGGCCTTCAGGTCTTGGTGGCACCACAGTGTCTCACTTGTCCTTTACTGTCCAATGAAAGTGGCTTTGAAAATGCCTCAGACTCGCCAGTTTGTTGACGCTTCCACGGACCGAGCGACGTAGCCCGTCATCGACGAACCACGCATATCCATCAGTTTATAATACACACATTCATCTCACCATCCAGAGAAAATCGATGGCTATTTCAGAGAAGTGGAGTAAAAAACTATGTAGCAAGGAGAAAAATATACCAGAGCTGACCTGAGCTTGAGAACCATCTCTCTTCCTTAGAACGCTTCATTTGCTGATCAAATTTACACCGATGGGTGATGAATAATATGTTTACTCACAAAACGTGAATGACACGCTCTTCTTTTCAACTGATGATGTTTTTTTTTTCTGGAGCTGAGCACTCCTGCTGCAGCCAGCGTTTATACTTTTGCTCATTAAGGATTTAATTGGCACAGTGCAGTGTTGGCAAGCATGATGTCAGCTTGTTTAAGAAAGATACATTGTCGTTTTCTCCTTGAACGCTGTAATGGACTGGTAAATGTACTCATGACCTGCACAGGTGGTGGCATGACAAGATGGTTTTTTGATGAAGTGGCTGTGTTGAAGGCTACAGAAAATATTTGCAATGATTTATTACATAAAACCAGGAGAAATCATTGAGTGTGTCTCTTTGCATTGTTCCAGCCTTGAAATAAGTCACAGGAAAAGTGTCCACTCACAGTAATCAACCAAGAATGATTGTACCTGGTGTTTTTCAAAAACTTTTCCTGTTTCTCATGCTTATCTCATCCCTGCCTCTTTCTGACCTCCCGAATCTTCATCCCTACCCTTATCCCTATCCCTGCTACATCCAGCTTTGTCTTTGCATGACATCCTTTTGATTGCATTCACCTTGGTTTCATGCCTCTTGCCCCTTCTGAGCTGCACATAGGTTTGTATTCAAGTGTTTGTTGGTACTTTAAATAGCAGTATTCAGTTATTCTGTTCACCAACGATGTTGAAGTTAACAACACTTTTGAACTGCTGCATTTTGGTTTAATCATTGATTATTATTCTGGAGTCGTGTAGACAAGCGAGTTTAAATCGATGGTGGAAGATGAGGACAAAGATTATCAGAGGAGATGTCAGTCGGTTCCCCCACACTGCTGGCAGAATGGAGATCTATTTATTGATAAAAGAGGGATGGGTAGAGGGGCCCGAAGTTTCCAAAAGTCACGTGAGATCTCGTCTGTGATTCTTTCATTTCATCTTCATTAGTTTCAGGGTGCGGGCCGACATCAACAACGAGGAAAGCGACAGCTCCACGGACGAATCCGTCCTCCACGACGAAGATGTGATGATGACGTTCCTCAGAATGCTACAGCTGACGTAAGTAATAACAGAAAGATAAAAACGAGGGAGTAAATCTGTCCGTCGTGGAATTGTGTCCAGTCGCTTTCAGGGAAATCAGAATGAGTTGTTTATCTCTCGAGTACAGCACAGATACTTGAAATATCCAGAAAGGAGGAACCGTGTGCTTTCCTTCTTTTCATTCGCCCGTTCTAGTGCAATAAAAGTGTCGATGGTGGTCGCGGGATGCTCTTGCGTCTGGCATGTCGTAAGTGCAACAAATAATTGGCTGTCGCAAGTGCAATAAATAACACTCCTCTCCCACCTCACATCATAATTAGATCTTAAATCTGGTGATCATATCCGAGGAAAATTTGTCTGCATAGGAGAGTTTGTCATGCCTCCCTATGTGCATTGTATTTATCCTAGCAAAGCCAGAGGGTGTTGCATTTTTCAAGGGTGATTGGGGGTTCTGGGGTGGGGGGTGTTTTCTAGGGGTCATTTTGTCAGTGTAAAATCTTTGCTTATACACAAATTCATAAATGAATAGTGCACTGTATTTTACTATTCAATCACTTTTCTTTCAAAACACCTTTCCTTACTCCTGATGAAAGGGGTTGAGACTTTTATTAGCTAAGAAGGGAAGGGGGGTTATTAGGTTATACATGGTATTACCTTGAATAAGTAATTCACAGTAGAATCGTGCAATCCATGAGAGATCTATGGAACTATGAAAAACAAAATACTTAATGCAAAAATAGTGATGTGTAGACAAATGTTCCTGTCTCTTGTTGAGCCCATTTTGATCCTTTGCTGATGTTGAAACTTTATCTCTCCTCAGAGCGGACTTTGACGACTGGCTGCCGGCGCTATCGGGGATGCTGCTCCCAATTCCTTTCCCCAAAGTGTGAGTACAGAGGAGTTCAAGTACTTAGATTTGGCCTTCAGTTGTATGACTCCTAATTGAATGTGCATTTTCATTTAACATTCACTTAACCACAAGTTCTCCACGACCAAATTAATTAAACGTACTACCTTCGTTCAGCCTTTAAGTGTCCATCAAATCTGAATATTTTGAATGGAAAGTGTGCTTGCGTCATGTTCCTAGAGGATTTTTATGTTTTGTTAGTCTGTTTTGACAAAGGTTGTCACTTTTCCATTCCAACAAAACTTCAAATCATGTTCTGCCAGTGCCTCACTTACACACTGTGACCCAGAATAACATTTTACAATTCCCCTGAAAACTAAAAGATATATCAAAAGAAGTGAAGGCTTTTGTTGATTATCTCTAAACTTAGCAAAGTGTTTTGCCATTGTTTGTCATCATGTTGGGCATATAAACATTGTCATTCAGTGACAATGCCAGAGGTGAGGTCAACAGATACATGAAGTTAGCTGATGTCAAAGAAGAGGCATCCAACCTCACATCTTTCTTGACTTACGTCATCAAATAAAAGCAAATCTTTGCGTAATTGGCATTTTCATGTTCTGATTTCCACGCTTTGATTTTCATGCTTTCTTTTATGTCCTATAAAATGTGATAAGTTACCTGTAATCTGCAATGTAAGATGATGTTACAGAACCAACTTAATTTCTACATTATTTTGATCTTTTTGTCAGTGTCATCACTTTCCTTGAAAAGATTTTTAGGGACCTGCATCTGAGCATCACATCCTCCGAGAATATCATAATTGTGCTAAAGTTGACCATTACTTCATTCTCTCTAAAATCTCTTGCAAATTTTTATTGCTTCTGTTCACCAAACTTTACATGGGACCCCGAACACTTCTGCCATCTATCTCTCTCGTTCCAGACTTAGGTGGTATATGAGGTGTGCCTATTTCAGGCCAAACTGATTCATCCTCTTGACTAAGAGGGCTTTCATGGATGGTTTTCTCAGGATTAATTTTTTTTTTTCACAAGATGCAGTTCCGGGTGTCAGATCTTTATTCTCCATTGACCTTTGACATAATCATGTCACTGCCTGATTGTCATATCTTCTACTGTATGTCTTCAATATCTTCAAAGTTGGAACAATCTTTAAAAAAAAAGGGGAAAAAAAGAAGAAAAAAGAAGAAAAGTGACTTTTGTGAAAGGAAAGACCTGTCGTGTTTTGATGTAATTGTGTCAAGACCTATCAACTCCAACAAGAGAGTAGATAAGATACAGTATGGCGTTGTGTTCTGCTTGCAGACTCACACTTGTGTTAATAAAGCTAATGTGAAAAACAGCTTTGATCCTATTACATCCGTACATACATCCGTCGTGTGTGTTCAAACTTAACCCTTTTTCTACTGGACAATTTTCTGGTTCAATGAGTTAAAAGGATCTGACTCGTAAGTCCTTTTGGAGATAATCTGCTGGCATGTATCTCTTCTCACCCCCTCCAAGAAAAAAGAAAAAAAGGAGACAGATTTCATGAATGTTCTCAAGGGGGAGGCTTTTCTTTGGTGTGCGATACTTCAAAATATTCCTCTGGCCTACTTTCGCTCGTGATCTGGGGCCCTCTGGGCATTGCCTCGTCTCTCCGGCACGAGAGACTTTGGGGGCCAAGGATGGTGGGAAATGTTGTGGAGCACTGCACATTGTAAGCATAAACATTGAACCCAAAACAGAGGCAGTGAAGCAGTCAGAAGATGCAGATGGTATCTGTTTCAAGTTGTCTCTCTAAGAGGTTGACTGTTTGACCAACATTTTTGTTTCTATGGTAATCTCCGAATCACAAAGTGTACATGTCTGTGATGATGAGGAGGCCCTGTGAACTTTGTGATCTCTAGGTCGATATGTAATAGATTTAAAGATTGCCAAACACCAAAGCACCAAGCATTTTCTGATGACCGATCTGATTGCATTACAAAAAAAGATGAATAAAGAACTTAGCTGTATGTAGGTTTTTTAGAAAAGCCATGAAGGCATGAAACAATTTTGACTATGGTCGAGATGACAACTGGATTTCGAATACATTGACCTTAAGCAATTGCTCTAAATTTTGCAAAAACATATTCAAATGGATCTATGTTGGATATATGTTTAATGTTTGTGCATACTCAAGGTAATTTTACTAATTCTGTTCACCACAGGTTAGAAGCATGCATAACTGTCCCCAACATGTTGGAAAAATGCCTAATGCTACTTTTATTTGGTTCGTCATAGCAAAGTGTTGACATTGGTAGATCTTGTCTTGTTAAGCTAAAACAGCTGTGACCCAATAGTGACACAGTGATCTGTCAAACTGATGTTTGGGGGGAAAACGCTGGTTTTGTTTGTTTCCGCGATTGATGCAATGCTTCACTTCATAGTGACCCAACTTAACTCAATTGTGACCCAATGGATATTTCCATAAGGGCAGACGTGGGCAACCACTTTGATTTAACGGAACATGGGAGAGGAATGAAAATTTGTCTGGGCTTCACTTGACCAACCGCCTGCTGCTGATCTCAGATCTTTTATTCTGAGGCCTTTTCAAGCAATACAAATCTTAATTCANNTGGTATTGTTGATCAGTATTGGGAAATATGCTCATACCTGGCAGCATGCAATGAGATATCTGACACTGATGATGTATTTTTTATTCATTTTTGTGATACATATTGCATACCTTAAAAAAAAAAAAAAAAAATCAGTGGCAGGTCGCACGCGACCCTGCGGGCGGTACATTGCCGCCTCCTGACCCAGGGGAAACACTGCTCGCAACTTAGTTCATGAAAAACGAGCGTGCGATCTGTTTCTTATAAATTAGAAACAATGGTTAGTGGTAGCCAAAATGAACAAGAAACTCAAAGAATGGAAGAGGCAAATGGCAATTGAAATTATCTATAACAAAAAAAGTAGAAGAGATGCAAGCCACAGGTATTAAAAAAACAAAAGAAACAAAACCATTAAAATACTGCAAAGTTTAAACTGAAAGTCAAATTCGTGAGATGAGAAAGATATTCTGAAGGCACAAGATATGAAAACAACTGACAGAGATCGGTGAGGTAATCAAAGTAAAGGAAAAGAAAGGTCATGTTTGATTTTCCTCAAAGACTTGGGACTTGAAAGAGTCCAAAAGGAGTTAAAAACAGGAGATTGTAAACACTCAGCAATGGCCACAGACTCATATGGATGAGATAGTGATCCGTCAGGTGAGATAGTGTTCCGTCGGGTGGGACAGTGATCCGTCGGGTGGGACAGCGATCCCATGGAATAGTGCTCCTTGGAAACTAAGAAAAGATGGTTGCTGTAAAGCAGTTTTTGGAGCAAAGTTTAGAGAATCAATTGTATACTGTGCAAAGTGCAACAGAGTGAATTCTCTCTCTCTTTTTTTTTTTGAGTGAAGTTCAATTTCACCCTGTCATTAGAGATGATTTTGATCATTTCTCATTTCATTTTTGGTGGAATGCAGGAGGTGAATCATTTTATAATTCCATTTGTGATACGATAAAAGATAAAATCACTCATTCACTTTTTCTCTCTTTTATGTTTCTTTTTTCCTTTCTTCTCCACAGCGCTCTCTACCACAGGAAGTTAACAACGTAAGTCTCTGCGTGATCTTTTGACCCCTGTGCATGGTTTGGTACAATGCAGACTTGTTTTTAACCCTTATTTGTCACTGAACACAGAAAATAACCCCCCTCCCTTCTCAAAGGAGGAGTTAATGTGGATGCTTATTTTGTAATGGGCAAAAGCTATCCAGATTTCATATAATTTTTAAGTTATTAGGGATTAGGCGGATGTTTGTCTATGTCTTCTGTTGACATTACCTCTAGACTGCTACTTTTTTTTTTCTTGGCATTTACCTTCTGGATTTTCCTTGTGAAAGCTAGTGGTTATACCTCTCTCCTCGTAAAATTGTTCCTTGCAGTGTGTGACGCAATGTTCATTTCATTCGTTTGTCCAAAACCCTTTCAGATACTATCAATTATATTCCTTTCTCTAAGCTCTCATTCCCTCCCACAGCTCTGGTTTTCTTTTTTCTTCTCTTTCTTTCTCTTGCTTTTGAAAACACAGACATGGATTAATTTATGCATAGTTATAGGGCAAGGAATATTTACTGCAACATGTAGCCTTGAACCTCGGCAAACTGTCTCTATGCAATGTGGGCTTACGTAGAAGTATGTTATTTATTGCCGCTGACGCAGGTTCCTTCGCTTCTGTGTTTGTCGTTCAGTGTGATTGCCTTGAAATTCAGGCTGGTTCATTCAGTATCTTTAATACACTCTCAATGGAAAAATGATGGTATCAGGTAACATGTCCTAGTGTGGTATGAAGCTAGCCTCCTCCCTCCCCCTCCC
>VJOZ01019468.1:0-17448 GCA_009801055.1 Stichopus horrens | reverse complement strand
TAATGCAGGTGTATTAACGGCAAGGAATCACTAAGCTTTCTTGTTTATTTTACACTTGTAACTCCTACTATATTCTTTTGTCTTCTTGAAGGAATTCTTCTACAACAAAAATGAAACATTCTTTGACTTCTTCTTGAGGTTGTTGTACTTTCTCTTGATTCGTCTTACAGCAGTGACTAACTTTTCTTTTTCCTTTTTAAGACTTTCCGTGCTTTCTTGCAACAATTTGTTTTCTTCTATTAGCCTCTGAATGATAACTTCCTTGTAAAACCTCGAAGCTCCACTGCTTGGTAATTTTGATCCAAGAATGAAACGACAATTTTGATTTTCCACCACTCCAGCTCTTTTTGATTTTTGGAATGAATCGACTTAAGTAGGCCTTCACTTGATGCTCAATACGACTGGTATAATGAAGCTCGACACTCTGGTTCTCACAAATTAAGATCAACATCAAGGTGATGAAACAATGCCAGGATTATATGCAACAATATACCAGAATACCGAAACGGTGATTTCAAGGTGCGTATGTCTTTCTTCTACTGTAGTACACTCTCTAACTTTCTGGCTGTTCCCTCATCTCTGACAAACCGAAATGATACAAAATGTCCACAGAAAACCACTTCTCCTCACTGAGCTCCTTTCCAACACAAATTCCTTGATGGGTCGATGCCTAACAAGCTTTACAAGGATTGTCCCATCAACGACGTTGCAAAATTCCTTTTTTCTGTTAAGTTTTTTAACATGCCAATTTTTCCCAAGAATTTGTTCGAATGCGGCAACGCTAATGTTATACCATGTACCTTGTTTGTTTTGGCTGGAGATAATAGCACCAAACAGACTCAAACACTTGGTCCTTGCAGTCCAGTGAAAAGTTGCAACGAGGATCTTTCAGCCTATGATAAGAAAGTGCTTTCTTAAAAGAGTACAGAATACGTTTCTTCAAGTCCTCTGCTCCCTCTTTAACTTGGGACTCCTCCCAAGTATCTGAGTCATCTGGAACTCGTTCTATCAGTTCCTCTTTAGGAATCCAGCAGTCCCATTTTGACATCCAACCAGTATAGTGAATAAAAAACTGTGCTTGTCTCCTCCAAAATCTGCGAAAGCAAATTCAGAAATATGACCTGTCACCGAGATAGAAACTTAACACTAGTGTCAACATTTATGTATAGAGTTATCATTCACTCCCTGAACCATCTTACTCACTTAAAAAGAGGTGAGCACAGGCTTCAGCTTTAAACTATTTTGCCAACTGAATTTGCAGACTAGTATGCTAACCACCAGTCATGTACCACATGAAGAGACGACCATTCAAATACTGTTTTCGACAAAAAATACAAGAGGTTTCTCTACATAGGCCTACCCATTGACTTAATAGATTATTTTTACACATTTGGCTCCCCTGAAAAAATTTTCGCCCACAGGAAGGCTATTTGGCCCCCTTCGGAACATTGTCTGGCTCCCGGCCTGTAGGGCCGATAACTACTGTAGTAACTGATGACTGTACAGTACCCACCAGAAGGGTTGCACTTCCTTTGAACACCCTTCGCAACGTCATCCCTCGGTAATTGCATACAACAACCTGTTACTTCGTAGAAAATACTAATTATACTGTTGCCTGTAATTGAAAAATGTGCTGTTTACTGAAATTTTCAAAACACAATATCACCATGAAGGATGTCCCCTCTCATTTCATTTACTAATTTAATTAAGGAAACTCCTGTGCCATAATCATTCAGTTATACGGCCAAAGCCTACCTAGCCCTCAAATACTGCTCTATTGTTCTTTTTCACTTCCACACAGCCCTTGTCCACTGCGTACAAGTTTTTGGCACTGCCCGGACTAACATGCAGGCTATCCGAAAACTCTCACATTTTCATATTATTACAATATTTTCTTACCAAACTCTCTCTATCAACTCCCTTTAACATAAGATAGTGATAAACATGCAGATGATACCAGTAACTGCGATGCTTTTTTTTCTAAAAAAATATACCCTACACATGTGTGATTGGGAGCTGAAAATCAGGCGCCACATTATCAGACTATTAATGTTGAAACATACATCCGCACACCGATGTCATGTGGGCTGCTCAGTTCCTTAAGTTAAGCGTACGAAAGCCCACCACCGACACCCACCCTTCCCTTCGAGTCAAGTTTCGACAAAACCCTTGTCCTCTGTAGGTCTAAACATCTATCCAGGCTTAAAACTGTACTACTAACGTTTCTGTAGAACGGCACATACCACACAGCCAATGGCCTTGTAGTTAGTCACTGCACACTGTACAGTACTGTAGTTACACCAACTGTGCTAGAACTTGTAAGAATTTCACCATTCAGACTAAGTGCATGCATTTACTACTTCGATTGGGATACAGTCTACTTCGATTGCTATTACAATGATAACTATTTCTGCGGCATTTTACTTATAAGGTGTATTGGATTTGTCGGTATCATAAATGTTTTGACGTGATGTGCGAAATTTATCCAGCACCCCTTCAAAATGGTAGTAGGTTCCAACTAACGTTAGGCCTATGCTTAGTGAACGGTACGACTAGTCCTAGAATACTTGAGAGAAACGTGTAAAATATGCTTACCTCAACGTCAAAAACTTGATCAGCTGGACATGTAAGACTTTTAGATCTCCTTGATTGTAACTTTTGGTCATGGTTCGTAAGCAGTTTCTTGTAAAAACCTGCTTCCTTCCTGGCACATGTTCGGTGGGAAATCCTTCGTTCCACTGTGCTCTGTGCATGCATGAAGTATGGTGTATGCAGTGCTACTGCCTATGAGTAGCGCTTCCACAAATAATTATGTCATTTCCTAAGTGACCAAACATGTTGTCAGACTTAAATTTACACTGATTTTAGAGACAACGTATTTCTTGCAATAAAACTCACAGTTTATATTTATAGGCTATGTACAACCTACAAGCTGCCTGATTGTTACTTGTTGTGGCATGAAAACCAGTAGAAGAGGTTGATTGCCACGGATGAGATAAGAATATAAATAGTCACTGTTCTTAAAATTCCTATAATTTACGAAAGTGGAAGTGCTGTGTATGAGACCCTGTAGCTGGTAGCACACACTGTAGGTATATTTGCATAGGGTAGTGAATATTTAGCTTATGACGTATCGACATTGCCCAATCTGTTGCTTTATTTTATACCTATGCAGTGAGGCCTGGTGACACTCAGGAGACTCGACTGTGTACGTATTGTTGTAATAGGTTATCCAACGGGTGGGAGTATATATGGTACAAAGTGCCCAATGTTTTTAACAAAAAATATCCAAAAGCAACGTTGTTTTCGAAACATATATATCCGGGTAGTCTACGTGATCACGACTTCCATTTTTTCTGAGCTACCGCAATAGGAGGAGAAAACGAAAACTCAAAAATTACGACTGCTAAGATTCTGCTTTAAAGCATAGGAAAAAATGTTTCCTATGATAGGGTGAGTGAAGACTTTTCCAAATTTCCCACATACACTATGCAATTGAGGTGTTCCCCATTTTCTGCATAGCCTCTCGGACAAGATTACTACGCCGGAGAATCCTCTGCCCTTAAAATGAAATGTCCTATGCGCACTTCTGGAGAGTTGGCCAACAATAACAAACGTACCCATGTTACTATTCTATCGAACCTTTTACAGAGGAAACAAGCAGCTCTTACAGCAATAGCACAGAAGCTTTAAAACAGATCCTGTTTTGAGAGGTACGTGACAGTAGCAATGGTTGACATTTACAGTGCCGATTAATAGTTGTATCATTAAAGAAGTGAGATTGAGCATGTTTTGAGAAACTGCCAATGACGTTATGAAAAAAGGTGTCCCATCTAAAAACACTGATTATTCCGTTTCCAATAGCTTACCGTACTTGCAGAACACGGCCGTCGTGGAGTGCAGACGTGCTTTCGTCTCGCTCCTCTGCGGCTGCTACACTACTACTGCTTCTACGCTTGTTGCGTTTTTCATTTTGTTTTTGTGGTTGGGTCCTGCCCATTTAGTCCACTTTTGTTTTCACCTTTTCGTTGTTCTCGTGGCCTGGCGCCACTTTATCGTAGCTATGCCCGGAGCTCGGGATAGCACGATACTTAAGTTGCACCCCCTCAGGTCTTTTCGCTGTTAAAGAATAAGGGGGTGGAAGTCAAGGGCGTACAGGTCAGATGCGGCCCGTTTACACGGTGTATCCTTCTTCATAGGGGGTTCCAAAGCGCACATGAGCGTGATCAACGTGTTTATACGACGGCGGCTCTCGATAAATGGGTCAATGGTTAGTCATAAAGTTCAAGCTTTTTCTTTTTTTTCAAACAGATGGTGTACCTCTGTTCATCGTTCCAACAGTTCTGCAGGATATTAGTCAGTGGTCTCCTGCACATTTTTTTGTTTTGGAGAAGGTAGGGAGGGGGCTGTACAGGGTGATGCTCCTTGTTCGATCTCTGCCTTCTGGGAGTAGGACGGTGACTCCCGTTGTTGGGGTCCTTCCTCGGACACTGGAATTAGGTGACGTCTATTTCTGTGGATGTCTCTTCCTTCGGTTGTATGACCGTGGCTCTGGGCCAACTTGTTTGATGGTACCAGTGCGATCAAAGCCTGACTTTGCTTGTATAGGCACTGTTTGATCAGAAACCAGGGGTTGCAGTGGTTTGGCTCTCCGATCGAACGTGTCCTTCTGTTGTTGACGTTTAAGGGTCAGACGTTGTGTAACAGTCCTGGGCTATCTGACCTTGGGTTGAGTGTATATTTGAGTACGTGTTGCTCTCGACAGTCTTTGAGTGGGCGAGCCGAGTGTTGAGTCCCTTGGGGTATTTCTGATGTTAAGTAAGTTCATGTAAATGTCTGAGCCATCTCGCTTGGTCTTCTCAAGAATTCGCTTCGCTTGTTTTACAGCGTTCTCTGCAAGACCATTTGACTGGGGGTGTTCAGGGCTGCTAGTAATGTGATTACTATTCCACTCCTTGGTGAATGAGGTGAACTGTGTAGAGGAATACTGTCCACCATTGTCACTGAGAAGAATTTGTGGACTTCCATGAGTTGCAAAGCTTCTCTTTAATTTGACGATGTTTCAAGTCAGTGAGAGAGTTAAGATCGAACCATCCACTGTATGAGTCAACTATCACAATGTAGTGCATGTTGTTCCACTCGAAAAGGTCAGTGGCAACAATTGACCAGGGGAGGTCCAGGATGCTGTGTAGCTTCAGTGGCTCTTTCTGTTGGTGGTTCTTTAATGCATTACAGACTGAGCAGTTCAGAATGTACTGCTCTATGTCATTGTTCATGTTGGGCCAATATACCACATCGCGGGCCCGACGCTTGGTAGACTCCACACGTATGTGTCCACCATGAAGGATACGGACGTACTCTTTTCTTAGTGATTTAGGAATGACAGCCTTGTGTCCCTTCATGACTATTCCATTATCAACCACTAGCTCATCACGGAAAGGATAACCTTTGGTTTCATCCGCACAGACAGACTGACGGCTTGGCCAGCCCCTGTAGATGGGTGTTTATTAACTTTTGTAGTTCATGATCCTTTTCAGTGGCTATGCTAAGCTCGTGTTGCCTGTTGTCCAATATCCGTGAGACTGTCATTACATCATATTCCAATTTTAAATTTGGTGGTTCCTTTCTCGGTGTCCTGGACAGAGTGTCTGCAAGATACAACTCTGCACCCTTCTTGTACACTATGGTGAAGTCATATCTCAGTAGTTGCATCATCATTTTCTGCAAACGTGCAAGTGCTTTGTGCAATGGCTTTTTCATGATAGTCAACAGCGGTTGGTGGTCTGTCTCGATTATGACATGTTTCCCGTATATGTATTGGTGGAACTTTGTCGTGGCAAATACGATGCTCAACAGCTCCTTCTCGATTTGAGCGTATCTTTGTTAGGTGTCCGTCATTGCTCTTGCGGCAAAGACGATGGGATTCCCTTCTTGTAGGCGCGTCACACAGGCGGAGTGGCTACTTTTTGCTTTAGTGTCTCAAACGCTTCTTGATGGTGGGGTTGCCAGCACCATGCGGTGTCCTTATGGAGTAATTGTCTGAGAGGTCCTGACACCTCACTATAGCTGTCAATAGAAATCTACTAAGAGCTGTTACATTCTCGGGTACTGGGACATCATGGATTGCTGCAACTTTATCTGACGTATGCGACTTTGGTTTGTCTAAACCTGCATTTGTTTCTGTTAGGCTTGAGTCCAACTTCGCGGATTCTGTTAAGCACTATTTCACATGGATAGCCTGCAAAAAGCACTTCCATTGTTCGCTGGAACACTTCTGAACCACTTGAGATACCGTAAGGGATTCGTAGGTATTTACTTCTACCTAGTGGTGTATTAAATGTAGTCAATACTGATGATTCCTCATCCAGTGGTACTTGCCAAAATGAGCTCTTCGCATCAAGCACTGTGAAGACCGTTGCAATTGCTATATTCATTGTGATTTCTTCCACGGTTCTCATTGGATGATGTGGCCTCTTCAGGGCAGTATTAAGATCTCTGGGATCTATACAAAGCCTTCTTTCATCTCCATTTTTCTTTTTGGTGGCTACCATGAGTTCCTGTTTAACTTTTTCTTCCATGGGCTTTGGGACTCTTCTTGGTGGTCTTACCACCTGGGGAATGGGGGTGTCTATTGTCATTTTATACCTGATTGGTAACCTTCCCAATCTGTCATCAAATAGGTCTGCATATTCCTTTAACTCCGGTGCAATACTAGTGTCCTCAACTGTGTGAACAAAATTTTCATTGATTTTCACTAGGTTCATATTGAGTGAGTCTTGTGAACCGATGATGGGTGTGCAGTTTCCATCCACAACATCAAAATGTAAGATGTGGTCTTTGTTATCGGTATTTGTTCGTAGGGTTACCCTTCCAGCTGTTTTTACAGTTGTACCACCGTAAGCCTTTAGGTTGTGTGTGTACGTGGTACTGTATCAACAGTCGCATTGTGATCAATGAGCTGTACTCTAGACTCATCGGAAGGACATTACATTTTTCACCTGTGTCGACCTTGAGTGTAATATCCTTGTTGTTAATCTTTAGGAGCGTTTTAATTTCATCACGTGTGTCCTCAACATGATCCACAGTCAATCCTTCCACAATAAAATATTCATCTTCCGCCTCTGCTTGCTCGCTCTGAGCTGCTACACCTAGCTCATGAACTCTTGAATTTGATTGGTTTGCTTTATAGTGCGGTTTCTTTCTACGACGTACTGTATCTTGTTTTCCGTTGTCAGTTTTGCGTTGTTCCTGTTTACGACGACAACATGAGGCAAAATGTCCTACTAAATGACACTCATGACATTCTAGGCCATATGCTGGACAGTTATTTCGTTTGTGTGTCCTGCCACACCTTCCACAATCTTTAATGATAGGTATTGTCTTTTTACTCTTATCTGAGTTTACTCAGAGGTAATCTACTGTGGGAGTTAGCTGTTTGCTTGCTTGTTCTGTTGTCTCATGAATTAAGCAGATTTGAATTGCTTTCTCTAGTGTTAATTTTAAGTCGCTTTCACGAAGTAGGGCCTTCCTGACATGCTCTTTGTCTATGCCTACTACGATTCTATCTCTTATAAGATCATCTGTTAATGTACCAAATTCGCATGATTGTGCGATCGTTCTTAAGTTAGTAACATAGGCCTGGATCCCTTCATCTAGCTGTTTCATTGCTGTATTAAACTTTATATGTCTCTCAAGGATTACATTTCTCTTCGGAGTGCACAACTCACGAAACTTCTGTTTCAGATCCTCAATATTTTCCGCTGATTCTCCACGGGTTGTCACTGTTCCCTCATTCTTTCGTACCTCGGGTTGGTATGTGAAACTGCGGCTTTTTTCGATCGCCTCCTGGCCTGCAACATTCAGCAGAATATACGCTTTTTCCTTATCCGTCTTGTTTCCATGCGCCGCTTGAATGAATATATTAAAATCGAGTTCGAATCTGCGCCAATTCTCACCGATGTTTCCCTGAAACGTTAACGGGTCTGGTCGTCTGATACCGTAGTCCGCCATGATTGTGTTATCGTTCTTTTTACAGACAGCACGGTACGTAAGTGATGCCCGTTGTATTTTCCTTCAAAAAAAACCCCACAAATCTGAGGCTTCTTCTTACCAAATTCTACATACCATCCAAAATTCATTTTGTTAAATTTATGAAATTTTAATTTAATTTCTTTTCTTAAATAGTCAACAAATCCAGGGACAATTGTTCATCAGAATTCTGGAAACATGCTTTGTAATGGGATACAAGAATCTTCTAAAATGGATGTAAGTAAAAAAGCCTTAGACAGCATAGACATGCCACCTTATGTGGACCTGGGAATGATAGTTTTAATACCTGCTGTGTCATTTGGATACAGTGTTGACGTGTGTTCTTTTGTTTTGGTACACACATCATGTAAGAATGGCGTCAATGTCAGAATCATATGGCAATATTTGATAGCAACATATATTTATACTTACTAGCACAATTGAGAAATTAATTATCCATGAAATAGTTTTGTCATGAAATTTGACTATTAAGGGTAGCTGACCTGTGATAGGTGTTTGTGGTGACAATCATTATTTGTGTATTCATATGTGACTATTGATGAGGGTTGTACCAAAATTAGGACAGTTCCTCTCATCACATTTTTCTTACCCTTCCCCCCACAACCATTGTATTTTTGTACAGCAATTTGTTTGATTTTTATTCTCGTTTTACATTAGTCAACAAAACCTGGTGTCATTGAAAGGAATGCTTATTTGACAACACATTATGACCTATTCCTTACAATTTGCTTTACCAAGACAGGGACCATCTTCACTAAACTGTGTGGTCATTTATTTTTACACATTTAGAACCTATAAGTTACTGTATCAGTTCTTTTCTGGCTATCAACTATTGTGAACATGCCAACTTAAGTGGACCTTGGATATTAATATTGTTTGTACTTGACATCTATGTGCAGTGTCATACACTGTGGACCAATACTCCTGCTTAGGGGTCATTAAATTTGGATTTACATTAAAACCAGTGGTGGAAGATAAGTCCCTCATACATTTGCTTCCAAGTTCCGGGTTTGTGAGTCCCAGTCCTTTTCTCTAATTGCTCTGTCAGAAGTTCCTTTTCGCTCTATAACACTGTGGTTCTACATAAATCATCCAAACAATTGTTGTGGAAACAGTATTAAATGTAGGTGGACCTGGGATAACATTTGTTTACAGTAGGTTTATTACTTAAAGTGTCATATATTGAAACAGTGTTGTCCTATGGTCCGGATTTATAGTATCACAATCTTCCACTTATAAGATTGATTACCCCCTCATTCAGCTGTGTCATTAAACTTGATTGTAAGCTAACCTGAGGTTTACAGTGATCCTCATTTTTTTGTTTATATAGCTCTCACTTATAAGTACAGCTGCAATAACGTTGTATTTGACATGCCTGAATCACCATATACATGTGCTGTGTCATATTACCACAATGTTTAGCTTTGTTCTTATGTGGACATTGGCTAACATTATGTAGAATATGAACAAGTTACTTAGCTGTCTGAAGAAGTAGCAATAAATGACATACCCTACCGTTCAAAACCCTGAAATGGGGTTTAAGATGGTAAAGGGGGATTTGTGACTGGCAGATTGACCTAACGTGACTTGTTACAAAGAATGTGATTTCTTATACCTGTGATAAGTTGTAAAATTCATGTACTAATGATGGCTACTTCATAGAAGTGGGAACAAGGTGAAAGTTTACTTAAATATGTTGTTAAGGTAATCTTACTCTCAGGAGGAAATTTTTAGACCTGTTACAATTGAGAATTCACACTTCATTCCACACTTTATTACTTTACTCCAAATCTCAAATGATTTCCTCAAATTTATTAGCTGTGAGTACGTACATTCCTTGTGATGATATTCAGGCTACAAAATTCCTCTGTAAGTAAATATAGTAACAGGAGTTGATTTTAAGACATTCCCTCCCAGCCTTGACAAATTTTGAAATCACTGCAATTGCTTTTATTCACTTCTTACACAGGATGTCTGGCATCTTGTAGTTCTCTAGTGGAGTTTCCATCTTATGCCTGTTGAACTGAGTGGATTAATTATATGTAGGCCCTAATTTGTTAAATATTAACTGTACATCGAATATCTCCATCATATGAATACTTCCTGCTTTGTTCTTAGGATATAATTCTATGTATTTGTAATGAAATATATNNTACATGTGATATAACCTCTTCTTAGGATCTGTCTCACACAGAACGTCACTGGAGATTTTCTGATTCAACATCTCTTAAATGAAGACAACACTCTGCCGGGATGTTGTAAGTATTCATACATGAGTTTGTGTATTTCATGCCTCAAGTAACTTCAGCAAATCTGTTGTGGTTGATCAATGTCTTTGAATTGGAGTGTCACTTTATTTTATCTTTGTTGAGTTAGAGAATTAGTTTTTGTGATCAGTTATTTAACAAACAATAATAAATCAATCTACTTTCTACTTTTAACTAATATTATTACTGATTTTTGTTTCAGACAGATTGCATATTCTTGCACATTTTTATAGATAATTACTGTTTGTTTTTCTATAATTCTGTTATAGGCATATATCCTGTGAATTCGTTATTCTTTGTCCTAGCAAGTGTAGCATTTTCCCTTTGATTTCAAATGCACTGTATTTTTTCTATTTCAGCAGGGGAACATATCACACAGTCATATATGAACATACTTCTGAAGACTCAACCAGTGATGGTCCAGATTATTCACCTGAAAGCAGTAGTAGTGAGGCAGAGGATGAAGACATGACTGTGTCTGACAGCAGTAGTGAACCAGAACTAGATGATAAAGGCAGATTCATCAGACCTTCATACCTCAAACACTTCAGCAGGTCAAGGTACTCTGTCAAAGTATCTTTTTTCTACTTCTCTTTTAAATAATACATTGTGATTGCTTATAAGAAAGCTGAATATGTATTTGTAGTATAAATTTAGATGCAAATGGTTCATCAATCACTGTTTCTGTGTAGTATGTTAAGTTTTGTGTAAAGGCAGCAGCACCAATCCAGCATTCTCCTAACACATAAATATTAGTTATAGCAATTTAAGGTACACTTCCTTTGCAAAGAATACCAACACTGTTTGGAATCATATCTTATGCATAGGAATTTCTGTGAGAAGCCTCATATCACACACAAGATTTTTTTTCTGTAGCTTTGAATCATATGTACAGCTCTTCTGGTTGTATATCACTAAAATTTCAAAGTGTATGGAAATTGGCTCGCCAGTTGCTTTCTGTATTGCAATCATGCTTTTAATAGCATTGTAGCAGTTATGCAACAGTTTGTGTCTGCATTCATTTGATCCTCAGGCATAAATGTGGGTGCTTCAAAAAATGGGGACTATAGAGTGTATGACAACACTCATTGCTGCCTTTTCTGTGATAAGTTTATGTCGTGTACAATGAGGAGACACCTGCAGAACTCTCACCAGGAGGAGCATGAAGTGAAGGTAGCAGTGGCGATGACAGATGAGAAAAAGAGACAAGCACAATTTACAAGGCTACGTCTCAAGGGAAATCACTTCCATAACGTGAGAGTTCTTCAAACAGGACAAGGACAACTGCTGGTTCTCAGGAGACCTAAAGAAGGAAAAGCCCATAGCACACAAGACTACACTCCTTGCCCAGACTGTCTGGGATATGTATACCAGAGAGATCTGTGGAAGCATAGACAAGTATGTGTTGCAGCAGGTCAAGATGACACTAAGAAGAATTCCACAGGCAGGAAAATGCACTTTGCAGAAAGTCAACGAGTTTTAAATGCATCTGTTAAGAAGACATCTCCTACTTCCGATTTGCAAAGTTATGTGCTGCCTGCTATGATAAATGATAACATAAAAATCATTGCAATCTCCTATGGTAAAGCTATCCTTGATAGGGTAGGGAAACAAAAGGCTGCCTATGTAAGTACGAAAATGAGAGAAATTTCTCGCTTTCCGATGTCTTTGATCCATCCAAGTTCAAAACTGTCATAACATCAGTTAAAGAGGTATGCGACTACTCAAGACAGGACAAAGACTTCAACCCCGGTGTCTTTAAGACTCCTTCACTAGCACTGAAACTTGGTTATAGCCTCAAGGCATGCGCAGAAGTTGTGAAGGGTCAAGCAATCATGAACATTGACCAAGTCACAGTGGAAAGAGCAGATAAATTTCTTTTCCTCCATCAGTGCAAGCACAGTGGGTATAGTGCAAGGGTTTCAACTCATGCATTGAAAACCCTTTACAACAAGGAGACAAGTCTGCCAGATGTTCTCCCTGTAACTAGCGACCTCCTAAAACTGAGGAAGTACCTGAGTAAAGAAATTCCTACTTTGCCTTGTCATCTGCAACAGCAGCTGATCTTGTTCAACAAGAGAAGAGGAGGGGAGGCAACGAAAGTTACCATTGATGCGTACAGACAGAGGCCAGCATGGACCTCATGTGAAGATATAACTGACTCATTATCTTCCGTTGAAAACTCCGAGACAGGTATGATTTGTAACAGAGAATGCTTTTATTTGTGTTTACATGTTTTCACTTACATACTTTAATACATTTGGGTGCAGTTACAAAGTAAACATCAGGTATGCCTAAAACTTATTCGGTTGTTTGTAATGAGTCGATTCTTGCTCTATGATGGTAAAGAAGCTGATTATTTCTTTGTGACCACTTCACACAATAGATGTCACTATTTGTGTCTTTGATCTTCCAAAATTAAAGTATCCCTTTCTGTGGCTCTTACAGACTGGATATGGTTAAAACCCCCGGAAAGAGAGGCAGGGTAGTCCCAGTTTTGCTAACTCCTGAAGTGAAAAGATCAATCGAACTGCTGCTGGAAACAATGGACCAAGTAGATATAAACCGAGACAACCCTTACATCTTCGCAAGGGAACTAGCACACAATTAAGGAAATATGTCGCCACTGTGAGCCAGATCACTGATATGAACGAAAATGAAGTGGAATGGCTGGCATCCAACATGGGCCATTCAATAAAGGTCCATCGTGACTTTTATCGCCTACAATCATCTGTGCTAGAAATGGCGAAAGTGGGGAAACTTCTCTGTGCCGTTGAACAAGGACAAACTCACAAGTTTGCCAACAAAACATTGGCAGACCTTACTTTGCAAGGTCAGTTAGAAATTTAATTCCTTCATGATGACTACTTTTTTAACTGCTAATCTGTGCTACAGAAACCCCTGCCAGTGGACCTTAGACCCTTAACACAAATAATTTCTGACCATTACATAGCCTCATATCAATAAATAACCCACATTGGGCTTAGTTAATGCATAGCCTACATACTGAGCAAATGTCGAGAGCCTTTGACTTAAATCACACAACTGTGTGTGACTTCTTTCACTGTCTGTGCAATATTAAATGTGACAGAAGTTCTGAAATCTCTTCTTAATCTTTAGGCTTACATACCCCAATGATGGTAGCTTGGAACAAACTGGGAATAGTTGCTTATTTAATTGTCATCTGGGGGTTTGCAAAGCCAAAAGGTTTCTTTCCAAATGATATTTGATGATTATTTCGTAGTCTAGCTCAACTTGAGTTTTGTGTATTCATATGTAGTTGGTAATCTAAAAACCCCTTGACACCCACCAGTGTTGTGGCCCTGGGTCCCACAGAAGGCCAGAGTTGGACATCTCAGTGGACCTGACCCATTGACTTCAGGCTTTGTCCTTGCTGATATCTGTGCACATTTTGCATGCACATTTTCAATGTTCACCTATCTCCCCAAAGTTCAGAAGAATTCATCACCGCTGGTTATGCCCAACACTGCCAAAATCTGTTGGAAATGATACTCTACACTGAAAAATAATGGTAGCAACTTTGCCAGTTTCTATGTACTTTTTTCATGCTCTGCATTTTACAATCTTTTTTTTAATCTTAACCTTATCATTTCTTCCCTGTAATGTGGAACAAGTTGCCAGCCTTTTAAGGAAAACATTAAAAGAACAGAAAATGTGGGCTCTGTACGTAACATAGGCAAGATGAAAAAAAAAATACACAAGACATTTTGCAAGTTTTGTAAGTTTAATACCTTTCTCTTCAGTTACACCTTTCAGCACTTAACATTCATTGTATTGCTATATCATATAGAGGGAAGAAAGGTGCATAATGGAAATTCTCTTATTTAATCAAATCTTCAGAATTGCCAAATTGTGTTTTGCAGAAAACAGGTGGGATGGAAGGGGAGGAGGAAAAGGAGGATGAAAAGGAAGATGATGATGAGGAGGAAGATCAAAGCAAAGATGAAAATTGTTTGTGATCACATGTATGTTACTAATTTATCAAAGTTTGTTGAAAAAAATTGTAAACCAATATGTTTTGTATTTGTTGTCCAAAAATGAATGCATATTCCAGTGTTTATTCACATGGAGTGGTGTTTTTAGAATTCAAGTACAATCTATTTGTTTGTTGTTTGAGAATCTATTCCTGTAGTCTTAATTTATAATTTATGGTTACGAGAATAGTGGAATGATCATACCAAAGCCATTATGCATGTGTTATTTCCCTTCACAATAACAGTCCCAATTGTTGATGAGTAATGAATGCGGATGTTTTGCAGAAAACAGGTGGGATATGCAGTTACATATATGGTAATACCATGCAGTCACTATACAATACAATACTTGAACAATTGACCATGCAGATAGTTTGTGGGATGATGCTTACATGTTAAGGTGTCATTCACAATGCAAGAAGTCAGTAACAACTGTACAGGATAACACTGAAGTGACTTCCACTCTGTACCTACATCTTTGTTCCATTTTATCTGCAGGTAAACTTTCAAATGTCAAGAATCCAGAGAAAAAACAGTAAGTCACAAAAGTTGTGCCTTTTTGAAGTACTCTGTACAACACAAATGAACAGTGCATCTCTTTGTTTTTAATTCATGTTTTAACTTTTGAGATTGCTTTTTATGAATTAGTTTGAGTTGTTTTGAACCTGATTTCTTTGTTTCCTTTTAAATGATAATTCATCTGGACACTCTCCAGTAGGAAAGATTCACTAATAAAATAAGATGGAATGTTGTGAGACCATAAAGATCAACCGTCCACATGATCACTATGATTTTTCCTCTCACCTTATAGCTGATTGGTGAGAAATGTATTTGAGAAGTCCATTGGAAAGTCTGCCAAGTGTGGGCTTTTCAAAGCAAGTTGTGATTACATGAAACTATTCACTTTAGATGAGATATGGTGTAAAACTATAACAAGTATAGGCTAGTGTTTCAATATTAGCAACTTACCTAAAAGCCACTTAGTTGCTGGTAACATACCATTTCAAACCTTGACAAACTTCAGTTGCATTTCTAAATTGGAGGTGGTAACATAGGATACTATGATATTTTGGTGACAGGGTAGGTAGTAATAAGTAGTGTGCAAGAGGGTGTGCACGTATAAGAGGGAAACTTTCAAGTTACAAATTTCTTCATTCATGGTAACTATAATAGCCCATTTTCCATGATACAAATCCAATCATGCACAGTTCCAGCATTGAAAGTGCATGCCAAGTGCATGATTGCAAAAAGGTTGTACACCGGAACAGGGATTTGTAATGCTTAATGAAATAAATACAGGGTGGGTAATGATCAGCATTTGGACAAAGGGTCCTGTATGGTGTTAGGATTTCATGAATGATTTGGATTTAAGATGAAGGTAAACAAGGTTTGAGAACCCCTAGATTGTTGACATGCAAACAAATAATCTGGCAGAAGTTTGACATTTTAGAGGAATATGAGAAAATGAACCTATTTAATGTAAAAAAAATGACACTTTTAGATCAATCAAATTCACTGTTTTAGAGCATTTTGATTGTTGCACATTTTCAGCCAATGAAAGCATGAACTATGTATAAGATCTGATGTAAATATCGCTTTGTCATCATTGAAATGGTTTGCCTATATTAGTGGGATTTCTTTAGTATTAGGCTATTCCAACTGAACACATAGTTGAAATATCTTCATTTAATTCACGTGTGACCTTTACTTAGTTCTACTTGGAAGTGCAGGGAACAGAAGTAAAATAAATAGTTGTTGAGTCTGCTCACTTGAATAGAAAGGGAAAAAATATATCAACTCTCAGTGTGCTTGGAAATTACATTGGCTTCTTCACAAAACTACTTAGAAAAGGATGATTTTACCATAGTGTCAACTCAATGTGTGAATCTGTTCTATGTCTATGCTGACCTTACAGCATTCAAGGATTGTAAAGTAATGTTCCAATGTACCAATTATCACTTAATGGCTAATGCTAATTTTGTTTTAAATTTTGGATGTGATGGGAGTTGGGGTAGCATATGGGATGTGAAGATTATGACAAAGGTTCGTATGCTCTGCTGTCAATGCCCCTAAATTTAATCGTTACTCAAAAGATTGGTTCTGTAATGTTGTCCTAAATTTGGAGTTAGATGTCAATTAACATAAAAATGCTGCACTTTTTATTGTACCAAAATGACACATTAATCAGTCGTATCACTCAGTCCCACTGAGAAATGTTTAAAGAAGGTCTTCATTCCTTACAAAAGGACACATTTATATGGACGAACACTTAATTAAGTACATCATATTTTCATTGTTGACAAATCAATTTTTATATCAGATGTAACAGTATCCCACTCCCTGATTTCCTCTCTCAGACAGTGAATCTGATTGGTTAAAAAATGGGTTTATTTTCTCATGTTTTTCTGGACTGTGTGGCCTTTGCATGCAGTTTCGTCTAGATTAGTCAGGACTTCTAACTAAAGAACACTGTCTATAAGCTCATGTTAAGAGTTATGAAAGGGGAATCGTTGTTCTAGCAAACTTTGGAGTCAGTAACCTTTTGATCTCTGCTTATTTTTTTCCTTTTTGATTTACAGACCAACAAGGTTCCCTGGTCAGCAGAAGAGAAGAATGCCTTGTGGTCTAGTCATTTTATAAAAAATGAAACCCTTCCAGGGAAGGAACCAATAGAAAAAGCTATTGAGCAGCAAAGTGTTCTGAGAGGAAGAACCTGGAGAAATGTGAAGGATGCAGTCAGAAATATTATTTTGAAAGGAAAGAAGAAAAAATGAGCTATTGTTGATGTGACATGTTTTACTGTTGTGAAATGTTTGTGACTTCTTCTTGACAATTCAGTGCATTTAGTTTGTTTCTGGCAGTTTGTTTGAGGCAGATACATACTTAAACTAGAAAACTTGTACTTGTAAGGCAAGCACTAATCGAAGCCACTGAATGTGGTGTTGTGTAATCGCCATTGGTGTTGGGAGTGGTATGCACATTGCCAATTTACAGGTTAGAGGGCAATACCAGAGGTGTGAGGTGGGAGCTTCTGCCTGTGTAATATTTATGCACCCAATCGGCCTTCAGACAGGAGGAACTTTTTCACTACCCTACCTTCCTTCGTTCCTGGCTGTGCCCCTTGTGTCGGCATGGCG
>VJOZ01019467.1:0-11496 GCA_009801055.1 Stichopus horrens | reverse complement strand
ATCAATGAATCCTAAGTGCATCTACTTTCTAGTTTGGTATGAGCCTCTGCACCAATTGGTGCTCTAGTTTTCTGTTGATTGTGTCAGGTTCACTATAAGGAAGGACGTAATTAGTAATAATCTGGCAATGAAGCAATTTATGCCATATCATTCTGCAAAGCCACAACTTACCTTCAGAAGATATTACATACCCATTTTCGATGCCAACAGAACCTGACTCACAAAAATTACCACCCAAAAACTACCGTAGCAAGCCAGGGCTTCTACCTGCCGGTACTCTGGCCTGGTCATTCTATTTCTGTGACTTACACCCTGTATAAGTCATACCACTTCTATAGTATGTTTTGTTTTCCCCTCCCAGACCTTTGGCCTACCCTGCCTGTGGTTGCTTGTAGGTTTTCCATGGGTTCCCTGGGGTTTTTTTTTTATGCCCCTTCCATTTTGGGGACCCACTACTTTGCTCTTTCCAGGACCTATTACTGGCATTACGTTTGTGTTCCTGCCTTTGAGGTTCTCTGTGTGTCTTTAGGCTAGACTGGCTTCTTTAAGTGGAAGCCTGACATAAGCCTAGGCTTGTGACACATTTTGCAGTGTAGCTCAGGATGTAATAGATGTCTGCAACCTTCTACCACCCCCTACCTTGTTCTGTTAATTTTGCATTGTTTGCTGTATTTAATGACATTTTCTTTTCTTTGTTCAGATTACTCTTGCTCAATGACAGCTGTTAACAGAGTTCTGTGTTTGGGAAATGTGTTGGTCTAATAGTGGTGCTTTACTTCCACTGCCTCCCCTCCACTCACTGTGTGATGACAGTGCTCAGCCCAGGTGTTCCAAGGGGGGCCTGCCCATATCCAAGCTGGAGGGGTGTGTTAGGGAGCGGCAAGTACTCTTCAGCCTCTAGCCTTGTGTCACAGACACTCGAGTGCGATTCCCTGGTAGATTTCTTTTCGGAGACTGAGTCAGCTGTTTGTTCCAGGTTCTTAACACAGGCCAAAGCATCCCAAACCCCATCTGGAGGTGCAAGTGCCACAGTGTGCATGACAGAATATGTGCCACAGGGGATAGACCTTTCCCCCAGTCACCTTCATGTGGATGGCAAGATATGGGACCAGTTCTCTGTCATGGCAAGAAAACACTGGACTGTCTATCCAAGGACCCCAGATGGCATGGTCCGTGTGGGGCAGGAACAGGATGAAAGCCTTCCTTCAGCTGTGTGGGAGCACCTAGTCATGTGAGTCCAAGCAAGCATGGCCACCACTAGGGATGGTGCTACCCCAGTCTACAGGCTGTCCTCAGCTCGGACTCACCCGTAGGATTACGACCTTAACGGCTTTGACAGGGCAGCCAGATTTGTCCTTAAGTTGGTTAGCCCTGCACGTCTTAATTGTGGAATGGATCAGGGCCCTGACCCCTCAGAATGCATCAGATTCTGAACTTGTTTGTCAGACCTTGTCCTGGGTGATTTAACTAACAAGTGACCAGTTCCCTGAAATTACGCAGACAACAGCACTCCTTCATCGCCGCAGTGTGGTTCCCCTTTGGGGCTCTCCAGAATAGCTGCTAACAAATTGGTTGGTCTAGACTTATTTGGGGTGCATTCCACTTCATCTTGGAGCAGGAAGTGGCCAAGAGGGACAATCTACAGAAGACATTTGACCCCTTGCAGCCCAATCTATTGCAGGCCTTACTTCGCGAGGTATGGCCTGAGCAGATACAAGCTTCTCTCCCTAATGAGTGCTTATCATTGTGAGCAGGTTAAGCGTAGCCATGCTTAAGGGCATACCCCACTCATGGCCGTGGCACCACCATGTGTGCCCCCTGCCCAGTCTAGTAGTTGAAAAGGAACAGGGCCCCCCTCAGCCAAGTCTGGCCACCATGGAGGGAAGGGTAGGCCCTTTTGGAGATGACTGCCATCCGGACATGCACTTCCCCTTGTCGGACCCCACAGTTCGAGGGAGTTTCAGGACTTCGCTAAAATGTCAGTTCAAATCATTAGACTAGAGGATGGTTGACAGGGTATAGGGAGACTACCATCTGGAGTTGCAGCACAGACCCCGCCTCCAGCTCTCTTCTGGTAACTCCAGTTCCAGCAGACCAGGATATGGCTGCAGCCCTGGAAGAGGAAGTTTGGAACCTTCTTAGGAAGTGGACCATCAAGGTGGCGGAACATTTTCCGCCACTTTCTTTCTGACACCAAAGAAGGATGGGTGGCTTATACCAATTCTCAACTTGCACCCACTCGACCAATTCATCTGCCCATCCTGCGTCTGGATTGAGGTGAACAGGTTGGTCCCTGGTCTGTGGGCCTACTCAGTTGATCTACAGGATGCATACCTCCACCTTCTCATCTTCTTTAGTCACAGCTGCTTCCTCTGCTTTGGGTAAAAGGGGCTGCCTTACCATTCCATGGCCCTCACGTTTGGACTTTCCACAGCCCCATGTACCTTTACCAGACTAGTTGGGGCAGTGTCGGCTGCACTGAGGAGGGTGTGGAGCTTCACATCTTTTTGTACCTGGATGACTGGTTGGCCATGGCAGAGTCTCAGGATGATAGATGTTGTGCAGGTTTTAGGTGCTGCATCTTCCTTGGGGTTTGTCATCAACTGGGACAAGTTCTCCCAACACATCACCTATCTGTGTGCACTCCTAGATTTTCGGGTGGGACAGTCATCCCAGCTCTCAAGCAGGTGAGGACTGTCCAAGTGGGCATAGGTCTCCTTAGCCAGACACTGGCTTTAACAGCTCACTTCTGGCTGGTCATTTTGGATCTCCTGGTGAGCTTGGTGGAGCTGGTCCCCTCTGGTAGGCTCTATATGAGACCACTCCAGCTTCACCTGCTGGCTTTCTTCAGAACAACTTCAAGGGACGTGACTGCCCCGTTGCCTTCAGCTCAATATCTAATAGAGGTTTTTGGCTGGTTTTGCAATGAGACCAACATGTCTGTGATGTCTTTCTCCCACTGGCCTGCATGCACTCATCCTGATGACGGATTCAAGTTTGGAGGACTGGGGAGCAACGGCACACTTGTGAGAGAAGAGTCTCAGAGGGACTCACATAACGTCCTGGAGCTGTTGGTATTCTTCACAGCCATTTGTCCCTTAGGCTGGATGGTCCATGGCCTGGTGATTCTAGTCCTATGCTAGAACACAACTGCTGTGTCTTCCGTAAATTGCCAGGAGGACAACCACGTCCCTCACCTGTGACATGGAAGCTGTTTCAGTGGTGCATAGTTCACAACATGACACTACAGGCAGTCCACCTACAGGGATCGAACAGTTTGATTGCAGACGCCCTGTCTCAAATCCATGATGCTCCCTCAGAGTGGTCCCTAAGTGCCTGACGGTGTTCAAGGTCTTCTGTCATCTGAGATAAATGTATTTGCATATGAAGTCAATTTCAAGCATTTCCAGATGGTGACCCCCATCCCGTGTAGTGGAACTTGAAGTGTGGACGTATTTAATAGTTCTAGACTTGTCCCCCATTCAGTACTACGTCTACCCCCAATTTGCCCTGATGGCAAAGGTGGTTGAGAAGGCGTAAGCCAGGCACTGTTGAGTGATCTGATTGCTCCATTTTGGCCCTGCCAGCTGTGGTTTCAAATGCTCTCTTGGCTGCTGTTGGATGTCTCGACACTGCGCAGACCAGGGATCCATCACAATTACCTGGGACCTCTTCATCTCACTGCCTGAAAACTGTGCTCCTTTTGAAGGAGGATGCCACGGCAGGCATCATTCCACCTGTCATGTAGAGAATGGTCTCCAGATCCCTCTGTCGTAAGAATCTGTTGGGAACGCAGCAGGCTTCAGGACACATCTGTCTGTGGGGTAGCAAATTGATATTGTCGGAGGTTACAGCCATTGGGGTCATTCACAAGAGTTTCATTGTCATGTCAGCCAGGCCTTTAGACCTCCCGATGCAGGTTATTGCTTTGAAAAGACCCTGTGGCCAGTGCTTACCACCTCTGTGGGACATGTATGCAGTTCTCTGTATGCTGAACTACTACGCCTTTCAAACCACTTTTTCCCGGTCTATTCCTGTAGTTGTTAAAGAAGACAGCTTAGCTGGTGGCATCATCAGAGTTCAGTGCATGCTCTGTCCATCCTCCCGGCTACCTTATGTTCAAACCGCTCGCAGTGTGGCTTGTGCTACACTCATTCTTCTTAACAAAGACCCAGATGGTCGATTTCTTGCCAGCTCCTATCAATCTGGCATCCATTGCCACTTTCTCCTGGATGTCAGAAAATAAGGTCTGGAGTCTAGTCTGGGCCCTCAGGTGGTATTTACATAGGACTCACCACTACAAGGTGACTACACTTCGCTTTCATTATATCCGCAAGCCATTCACCGGAGCAGCTCAGGATACAATCTCGGAATGGATTGTCGAGACCATTGCTAGGGCGGTGCCAGACCTGAAGCCCATGATGTTAGGTCTGTTGTGACCTCCATGGCTCTCTATAAAATGTACCTTTGGAGGAAGTTTTGCATGCAGCAACTTGGAAGTCTTTCCATATCCTCATCTCCTTTTACCTTTGTGACTTTCTTAGGAAGCGATCATGGCATCAGCTTTCCTTGGCAATCCAATGCCTTCTCGTTAGGCCTGCTCAGAATCAGACTGTCCTGGTTTGTTTAGTGACTTTGTTGGCAGTTGTGCCAGACAGAAAGACGATGTTGTTGGTTCAATCTTTGTCATGAGCACTAGGTAACTTCACCTGGCAAGACCCTTTCATATTCTTTCGTGAGTCCTGGCCCCCACCTGGTCTTTACGTGTGCAGGTTCATATGTAGTATCTCCAGAAGGTAAAGAGTTGCCATAAGTTACCCTCACTTGCTTAGTAGAAGATGCTTACTAGAGAACGAAATACCATCTGGATCTCCCCCATACTCCCCATGAGCCAGGCCAGAACAGGAATGACCAGGCTGGAACGGCAGTTATGCCAGAGGGGATTAGACCTAGGAGCCCTTTCCTGCAACAGTAGCTTTTGTGTGGTAATTTAGTTTGTGAGTTGGGTGGTTGGCTTGGAAAATGTGCTTGTAATATCCTCAGAAGGTAAGTTGTTCCCTTGTAAGTATCCACACTAAACAAGTGGGGTCATACCAGGTATAAGATCACAGTGCATGTGAGAACTAATTTGTCACACAAATTCATGAATAGTGCTATTTTGCACTAAAATAATGGCATGATTCATTTATCATACATATGGAAGTAACTTACATTTTAAATCTAGAATCTCACACAAGGTTTCACGGTACTGCCTAAAATTGGTAATCCCTGCTGCTCGAAGCAAGCAAATCACTGTGCTATTTCAATATGAAATTTTCAGCTGTTATTCACCAGCTCTGATCGAGTCGATCCAGCTATGCCCCGCCCCGAAGGCCTCAATGTAGACTCTAGAATGACTGACAGTCATGAACTGAATGATAGTATGTATCAACAAGTTGATAGTGCAGGCAGGACTTTCATAATTATTAGATTCAAGGCTAGTGAGAAAGGGTGTTATCGTTGCTGATGCACGCCTCTCCGGAATTCCCAATCCAACGTTCTCATTTATGTGGAAGAGCTTTTCAATATTAATGAGGTCAGTTCAGTGGTGTATGGTATTCTGCATAGCTCATACCTTCTGAACATTAAATGAATTGCATAGTATAACTGATTAATTATTATTGAGATCGATGAAATGACCTGATTTTGCACCCGATTGCATGAAATAATTTTATGTGAATGATATCTATCCAATGAATTTTCATAGATCTCTCTCAGTCATTAGAGGTAATTTTCCTTGAAATGGAATCCAGAAATCCTGTTGTACTCACCTGGTTACTGGATGCTGTACTTACTTCCCAAGTCCCAGTACATTACTAAATATCTGCACAGTGCATACTGTACCCGTATAGGCCAATTACAAAGCCATTATGTTCTAAGTTCACTTTGACAAAGCTGTAATATATGCTTTTAACTTTTTGCAGATTTTACGTATAATGTTGTCGTAATACTGCTTATAATATATTCCATCATTGTTTAAAACTTTGACTGAGCGGTTACAAATAAAATCTGCAAAGTCGTTTTGCAAACTTTATTCCCTTTCAAGTTAGAACGAACATCACAAGTGTAACTTTAGGCCTAATGTTAGACCTATTTTCGTGGTACCATTTGGTACTGTTGTTGGTGGTACTTCGGGACCTTTTAATTGGTGGTAAAGTTCCGTTTCAGTACTGGTACAGACCGGTACTGACGAAAGTACCGGTATATGTGCAACGTTAATTTCACATCTTAATGCATGTTCACAATGCCATTTCTGTGTGCTTCTGTGTAGTGTTGTTTTCTTTCTTTTTTTATTTCATTACAATTGATGTTTTTGATGTTGTACTGTGGAGAAGTCCGTTGTCATCTTTTGAAACAATGGTTCTCAGTCCTTTTCCCTTTCATGCACCAAAATGAAATGTGAACTGTTGTGTAATTACCTGATTCAAGGCTTATGAAACCTACCGCAAATTAGAGTATTCTGTTCAGAGATGGTAGCAACAATGTTGTAGTAAGCAATACTACATAAATAATGTCAAGTAGTAACAATGAAAGTGCCTGTATGTGTTTATTAGTGTACCTAGTGAAATTTGTCCATTCTCCTTGCCATTACTCATGCACCCATCAATAAACTGTTACTTCCCCAGTAACACAGTAACAGTACATTATGTACCTGTCAGCAATAAGAACAGCACCAATACACCTCAGTGTGTTGGTGGACAAGGTGTTCATTATGTCAAACCTAGCATAAAGAAATGCCAAGAGATGGCAAGATCATATAGTTATTGATGTAAAAGCAATTACCTTCACTTTCTTGGCATAATATGAGTTTTCAGTGAGGTGTACTTAACAGCGTGAGGTGTGAATATAATGTCCCCCTTAGTTTCTGCAAGCAGTCAGATCCTTGTCAGAGTTTATACATTTAGAAGCAGACCTACTTTTGTCATGCACTTCTTTACTGTGTTTGGGAGTGGGGGGCATCAGGTAATGGAAGGACAACAAACATGGATAAGTTCAAGGATTTGGCTCGTCATAATTATCCATACGTACATTGCAGTATGAATAGTCCCCTGCTCATCATTAACCTACACCTTGATACACATCCACGCACCGTAGTTTGTACTTTCGTGTTGTGCTTAAGGAATGAAACTACATTTTGATGTTAACATTCCGTTGCACTTTATTTGCACTTAGCCTCGCTTTGTACATTGCATTGAATTCTTCTTTGTCTTCTTTGTTTGGTGACAATTTTGCTGGTTTGATTTCAGCTATGGGCCATCCCATGCACCCTATGTCTCACCCTGTACCTCACCATATGTTACCCAATATGATGCACCCCGCTCAGGGACAAATGAAACCATTACCTACAGGTTTGTGCCAATCATCACCATCCATTACATGTTCAGTTAATTGTTTCTTTCAATTTTTATTTCATCCAACTTTTTTCTCTCTTTTCTCTGTAATAATTGAATAGAAACTCTTAGGTAGCATTAATTTTGAAAGGTAGCCATGCAATATGAAAATTGATAATTTTCTTGTTGTACCCATGATTTCAAGAAGAACCATATTAGCAGCAATTAGGACAAATCTTCATCTCTCTGTTGCTACTTCAATGCAATACAGGTATTTTGCAATTTAAAAAGCATATATCATGGAAATCGAATTCCTTATCGAAGACAGTAAGGAATCTGCGATGGTAATGACGTTTGTGATGTATGTATATGTGTGACACCTTGGCTTGTAAACACGGTATTTCTTGATGGCAAAGTTGCTTGAATATTGTAGGTAGTCCATTGTCGGTAGATGATCCCTATCCTTTTCAGGTAGATCAAAGGTCTCCAGGGAGAAGGCCTGAAAACCCATTAAGGAAGATATCTCAGCAACTGAAAGTGTCTTGAACTTCAATCTCAAACCAATGGTAGCATTTGATGAATCTTTGTAGAGGTAAAGTTTGAAAATGGTGTAGACATGGTATCTGAATGAGAGAAAGTTGTGTGAACTTCAAAGGTGGTATTTAGGTGGTCCATTGTGACTGGATGAAATCTATTCTTTTCCACAAAGATTTTTCAGCTGCTGAATGTTGCTGGAACTCCAAACTGTTAACATTGGTAGCTCTTGCTGATTAAATGATCCCTGTCAAGTTAGGGGAGATCAATGATCATGTGAGGTTTTAGTTTGAAAATATTTTGAAGATAGTACCTCAATAATGAAAAGATGCTGAAACTTCATACTTGACATGAATGTTGTCCAATGTAAGTAGATTGTGATTATGTAAGATTGTGTAAGTGATTTTTATGGAGGTGAAAGGTCGTTTGAGGTCACAAGAGATTAGAGGCTGACAACCTCAATTGAATGTTGCTGAAGCTCCAAACTGTAAACATTGGTTGCTCTTGATGAGTAGATCATCTTTGTCATGTTCTGGGAGGTCAAAAGTCACATGAGGTCAACAATAGTCATACTTTGAAAACATTGTAGATCTCGATATCTCGAGAAAGGTTTACAGGTAATAGAATTTCAAACTTGGTATATTGGTTATCCTTCATTTTCATAAATATTGGCAAGAAATAACAAGGCCCTTTGACTTTCTGGCTTATGAAACTGAACGTATGCCGCTCAGGTTGTCGCATCAACTGCCCAATATTACAGCTGCAGCTTTTGGTGACAATAGGGACAGTAGCAACAGCATAAAGAGGCGGCATGGCCTTTGGCTTACCATTATATTCGAACGTGTGGTATGCTTCAGTGACTTATGGATGCAATGTATGTTTGCAACAAGTGATTCAATACAAGTTTCCCTATAAAAATGATCTATTCAATTCATTTATTTCAATCAATACAAATACAAAAATTAGCTTGGAAAATCTGATCACTCCAAAAGCTCCAAGGAAAGGGAAAAGTAAATATTACATATAAAAATATTCCAAAATATGGTAAGCTATGCCAAAGTGTATGTAGAATAAGAGAAAAGTAAAAAGATAAAAATCTAAATGTAGAAGCAATAATACCCAACTTCAAACAGATATAGATCCATATGAGGTCAACAGTTTTACAGTAAGATGTTTGTTTCCTTTCAATATTTCAGTTGAATTAACTGTCCAGAAGAGGTCTCTGAAATAAACCCTTTCAAGAAACTTGAACGACAAAACTTGTTCTACAACAGTGCCATTAATTGAAAGAGGAAAAATGGACAATTTAATTTTTCAAAAGTCGATTGCCATTTTTTTTGTTTTCGTAACATTCAGTGACAAGTTGTTCATGTCACACTAATTGACAATGGTATCTATTTGAGCATGGTAGTGCAACTGGTTGTTCTTCTTAATTAAACAAGTAACAGTGGTATCATCTGTAATTTAACTGCCAGTCTTGGGATGCTCTGTAGTACAATCATGTTTAAATATCAAAAGTAATTTTGGAGACAAGGACAGCCTTGGGTTGTCCAACTATTCAAAACTAAAATAGAAGAAAAATTTCTACCTAATCTTTAGACAGGAAAATTTAAGCAAACTGTAAAAAAACAGCCTACATTTCAAGAGTGAAGATTAGATATGTTACCAAGTTCATTTACTGTAAAAATTGAAGTCACAAATCTCAAAGCTGAAAAAAATGTAAAAATTGAGCCTAATATTCTACCATTTTTTATAATATCAAGCTGAATTAACATTTCTGACATTAACGCAAATTGGTAGAAGTTGGTGCTATTTCATGGTATCGTATAAGTGGGTTTCCTACCATCATTCTACAATTGGAGTGACACTTCTCTTACAACGCCACAGCTGCCCACAATGTATTCCTAAACACAACCATTTCTGTCCACTTACAAAACCATGAAATGGTATATCCATTCATGATCACTGGTTTAAAAAAAAAAAACATGTACAAATACACCCCCAAATAAAAATTACACTTTTTGTGTTCATAGTTGAAATTTAGAATACATTAATTTGACAATCCCCACACCCATCAGCCTGGATAAAAAAATCTTGTGATGCACCTTTGTCCAAAAATGTGCAATTTTCTTTCTACTGTTCGCTCCAAAATAGCTCCCAAAAACTCAGACAATCTTGGACAATATACCTTGGGACATGTCACTCCCCATTTCAATATTGGCTGTAGGATTACTGTTCAGTGTACATTCACTCCTGTAGTGCAACATTGGAAAGGGGCACAGGGTTCCATGTTATCCTCTAACCTAAAATTTGGTATTATAGTTGCAATGTAGGATGAAGGGACCCAACAATTATGCCAAAGACTGTAGATGCTTTGTGTTGTAATGAATACGTTTAGGCCTGTTGTACAAGAAGTTAGTTAAATGTCAGTATCTTGGCAGTTAAGATAGTTAACAGTAGTTGCTACCTACTGTGTAGACAAATGTTTGTGACATTACTTGAGTTGTATTTCTTATGCAAAAGCACAGGGTCAATGAAATTTTTGAAAAATGTGGAAGAGCTTATAAATGGGTGAAGTAGGTATTTACTGATTTCATGTTGAGAAGTAATGATGTATTGTTTCAAGACTCAATTGTTTGTTGTCTTCATGTAACATATCTGGGGTAAGTAAATCAGCCACCATGGCTTTAGACCATGACCATAGATTTGCTTCAGTGAGCATTGTCATGGCTTTGTACTCTGTGCCAGCTGATGTGAAATTTTTGCTGCAGCCTTTTGAGATTGTACTTCTCTGTTCTAATTGCTGTGTATAGCAACAGCTGGCAGCCTATGTGTCACATGTGGCACACTGAGCAGTGACACGGTAGCTAAAGTAACAGTGTAGTAAGTTACTTTCATTCATAATATCAAAGCATCAAGTCTGCTAGCACAAGGAGGGTCTATTACTATTAATGTTGTCTTGATCACCCAATCTGAAAGCTTTAAATCATGAAAAGCAAAATCAAAGCCTCATAATTTTTATCCTGAAAACCATATCCAAGTGAATGCAGCAGTGGACTGTTTAATGTTGAGTGTGCTGCTAGTATCTAAGTGGTAAACTAATGTCAAATAGATTTGTGATAAATGTGCTTTTTAGGAAAAAAAGATTCAGTACCTTCTCTAGCTGTTTGTCCCACCACCTAGTTCTCTGAATATTGGTGATTATTTTGTCCTCATTCCTTCCCTTTTTGATTCCTTGCCGTAGGCAGGGGAATCTATGCAGTCCTGATGTCGTGTGTGTGTGTGTGAGACGCTGCTCGTAAACGCTCTATCTCAAGGAAGGTAACTCTCTTTCACTTTTGGCATGTACGTTGGCCATATTGAGAGGAAGAACCCTATTGTTTTTGGTGGCGGTGAAAGGTCATTTGAGGTCACCAGAGGGCAAAATGTGAAAACCTTGTAAACGCTCTATCTCAAGAAGGGTAACTCTGAGTAATTTCATTTTTGGCATGTAGGTTGCCCATATTGAGTAGATGATCCCTATTGTTTTTGGTGGAGGTGAAAGGTCATTTGAGGTCACCAGAGGGCAAAATGTGAAAACCTTGTAAACACT
>VJOZ01019465.1:4621-18334 GCA_009801055.1 Stichopus horrens | reverse complement strand
TATGCAAATTTGTGACATCAAAGACATGGAATCCTATGACATGTCTCATGTTATCTTTTGGTTACTTAACTTTTATTTTAAAATATCTTCTTTCACACCAACATGAATTGTTACAGACTATTCATGAACTTGGGGCCATGCTTGTTCAACCTGTTCAGAGATTCCATATAATTCCAGCATTTCAGCAAATGTTGCTCCATATATTGAGGTGCACTGTGACGTAAATCATCTCCATTTCGACAGTTTAGCACCTTCAATGAGAAAACGTTCAAATGGGGGATCGTATCCGTTGTTTTCCTTGTAATGCCACCCACAGGCTTTAAGATTGACATCCTGGGATTCTCTCACCGGCCACTCGTGTTTTCGACATTTGTGCAAGAGCTCTACACGCTGTGTCCAACTTCTGTCTACAACCCTTCAAGGAGGGACGCTAGAGTGACATACTGAATACACAAACTTCCTCGGGGTTCTGTGGCACACTCCTGGCATACATCTGAGTCGCAGCATCGCAGCAGGTTGCGAATGACACCTTGGTGAAACTTGCTCCGTAATTAGGCACAGCAAGTTGGTATCATTTCTTCCTACAACTTCCACAACAGTTTACCACAACTTTTTTTTAAAACTGATAAATCTGTTGTTTTTAAGTAGGATTCCCCTATTTTTAGCAATTTTTGTGTCTGAGAGTGCATCCACTTTCCCTTTAGCCGGGGCATTCGACGGCCAAGAGCCGTGACTGTCGGAGAGAGGAGAGCAGATTAGGCAATGAAGCCCACAAATTTGAGTGGATTGTTGCTTGGGGAACAACATGCAGATACCTGGAAAGTGTTTGACAGGAAGAGGGGGAAGGGAAGAAAAAAGAAAGTTATCTTTAGTAAAAGTTGACATAACTTCAAAAGGAAACTGGGATAACACCAACACCTAACCCATAAGAAAATGAAGTGACAAAAATCGGGTGACAGCAGCGGATCAAATACAGAACTCCAGAGACTTCAAGAATGCTGTGAGGAGGAGAAAATGACTCTAAACAAAGAAAAATAATCAAAATAAACGTAAGAGCCATTTTTCAACTTTCCCTTGGTTAGAAATACTGGAGATCTACTTCCACGTCATACAGGTGTATCTGCCCTCGGAGACACTACAGAAAGAGGGTTGGTTTCCCATTCCAGATGGGTTAATTCCTCTTCCACCGATGAATACCACCACTTATGAGGGTAGGGAAAAGGTGATATCGAGGAGAGAAGAATGTAAAGATAAGTACCTTAGGGAGAGCAGGAGGGATGACAGTCGAATGTAATGGGAAGGAAATCAAACAGAGTTGGCAGCTAAGTTTTGAATATATAAGAGCAACGTACTCTACTTTCAAACATCTGGGTGCAAAAGACGCTGACTGAAAAGATGTAGAAAGTATACCTCCAACAAAATTCTAACAAAACCTTAAAAAAATCAATTTAAATATCAAATGATAATTTGCGCAAAAGCATAATAGTGGCACTTTCCAAATTCCAACGATTGTGTATCAAGAATGATGTCCACAAACAATGCATACATTAGCTGAATGTAGCTGGCTTCAGAATCAGTGTACATGATTAGCCGACTGCAACATTGAAACAGAGAGTCCTGCGAAATCTGCAAAGAAAACTCACTCTGAGCCAAGATTTGTCCATGCACGTTGAAAATGATGAATGATGCAAGTGCGTTATTAAATTTTTTGAGATCATTTGCACAATTTGGCTGCGATATTACTTAATGTGATACCGACAATCAGCTGACAGATTGACGGTGCTTAACGCAGATCGTACGAGCACATCGAAGATATACACCTTAGAAGAGATGTCATGTGCACGTATATGTACAACATGTTCATCAATTGTTTATGCAAATATGTAGAAATTAAATTTTCGGGTATGGACTTTGGGTACATAAGGCTGGTGCAAACACCAATATGTTTAGGCCTAACAAAAAAGAACCTGACACTGTAAAACATTGAGAACACATTACAGTCTTTATGCATTTTCATCAAACTTTGAAGAGCTGTGTCACAGTAATTATACATATAAACACAATTCCAGTGGATGTTCATTCAGGGTTTCTCTGTGCAAACTTCTGAAGGAAGGCAGTACTCTTGGCTTGCCTTTCCGTTTGAACTGAACTTGGTTACGGCCAGGGAGGAGAGAGAGAAAGGGAAGACTTATGGTTGCATTAAGTTGCAAGGTCTTTCATTGCCTGTGACAATAACTGTGCTATTTGCGATTACATATTCAGCTTTTTGTTACGTCTTCACTTTTGTTACATGTGATTCTTTACCCACGTTGGTTCCTATCACGACCTTGCACCTGTTCCTGCTCCTTGCCGATATCACAAAAGAGAATGTGATCAGAATTCACTAAGCACAGTGGCGTGGAGGCTTTCCTGTCGTTCTTCGTACCTTGCATCATTCAGCAGATGCCAGGGTGATTTTGAGCCAGAGGTATTTGCCGCATCTGTCTCGACATGGAGACATCTCCGTACCTCATATTTAAAAAATCTTTGAGAACAACACATGAGATCTCCATCTCCTTCCGGAAATGTGACAACTGAGCCAAAAACATGAATTGTTAGAGAGCTATCGGTGAAGCCTCTAAGTGTGGGTATGTTCAGAGAAAATCCTGGAATTAAACTGATCATTATTAGTGTCCCCACCTGGCCTATAGAAGTGGGCCTCCTACCCCTACGGCTAGTATGCTATTGACATGTTTCTGGGGGAACAGCTCAAAGAGACTTGAAACATCTATGACCTGAATTTTAGAAGTCTCAGCAGTCTACGGAGTTTGAATCTGCAGAAAATGAAACTTCAGTTTCACTGGAGGGCAGGAGTACACAGTAGAGAGATAAAAAGGAACTTAACCAAAAGAACAGCATTCTTTCAGGATATACTTGCCTCTTGTCTCTGTTCTAAATCCTGCAGAAGGCCAGTTCGCGAGCTGTTGTGGATAATATCAAATCTTGAGACCGGTGGTGAACATACGGTGTTGAAGAACACAGCAGCTCTCTGTAGTTACAGGTGACAAACTGCTCATTTTCATCTAAAGGGGAATTCCAGACAAGGAACAGGTCTTCTGACTCACATATGACATTTAAAACAATTTCATTTACATTCTCCATGTTTCAAAACGACCCAGTGGGCAACACGATGATATGTTCAAACTTCCCAGGTGACACAGTTTCTTCTTTAACACTATGCATTGGCATGAAGGGTGCATGTACACTTTTGTACATAGTGTTAGAAAACTGACCACTTTTTGTAAATTTTCCATGACTTTTTTCCAGGACCAAATGAAGGATTTCCATGACCTCGGTTGGATATCATAAAGTTCTAAGCCTTACCAAAGCAAACGCCAAAGCAATATGAGGTGAAGATAACAATAAATTTTGGTATTACAAGTGAGGAGACATTTTGATATCAGGTGTGAAAAAGGGACAATGTCAATTTGTGAAAATTTCCCAGTACTTCACATTTTCAAAAATTCCAAACCTTGTCCAGGGTTTAAAGTGATTTATCAAATTTTCGTGACTTTTCCTGGTACTACCATGACTGCTTAGAGGAACAACCCTATGTTTCATAGCAACAGCACAGCCTGAGGTGAGAACATGGTTCTGAAAAACTCCACATCGAATGGTTTAATATTGGACAAATAAACACCAAGTCGTGTTTTGAATGGTTGAATATACCAGTGTGCCTTCTCCACATTAAAACTGCAGTGACCACCAAAAATGCCGCTACACATGGTCCAAAAGTCGTCTCCTGGGAGTTAACACATAAAGGCCAACTGTCTCAAAAGTATGCCAGGATCTGACACTTTGAACAAAACAAATGGCCCAGGAGACAGGTCTTTGTATCTCCACATGTTCTAACAGTGTCATTGCAAGATCCATGCACACATATACAGCCAGCCACTAGAGCATTCAGTCACAATGAGTAGAGGCCATGCATGCAGGCTAATTTGTGAAGATCGAGCTCAGTCATCAGTACTCGATCACAAAACAGTGAATAAAAGCTTACTGAAAATCTTGAACCCAGTATGTACTTTGGTGGCAATATCATAATCTCTGATTCCATCTACTGCACCCCTGGCAGATATTTCGTAAGGACGAAATAAGCGGGTTCACGATTTGAAATCCACAAGAAAGCCTAACTGTGATTCAATTTTGCGCAAACTTCCCGGTGGTTGGGAAACAATGCCTTCTCTCAGGTTCTACCTGGAAAAAGCTGAATTTTTCTCTAAAATTATTTGAAGTCAAAGCCACAAACTTTCCTTTTGGTTTTTGAGTGAGCTGTTTTTTTGGCTTATTCTCAGAGCAATGTTTGTTCGACATCTGCTATTGAAATGGATTGACTGCTGATTCAAACACTGAGTGGATTACTGCAAAACTGCTCATCACTTTTGCTATCACATCATTTTGATTTTTTGCTCAACACCATCATAGCTTCATTCTACAAACGACCTCTTAAACAGACATGCAGGATGCCTGATTTTTCTCAATTTTTCTTTCCTTAAGGCTGAGGGTCAAGACATCAGTTAATACTTAAATGATTAACTAAGGAACTTTGGAACTTCCACGAAAATTACATCACCAATGAATGTTGTGCAAATTCAAACCGCTGAATAAGGTTGTAATTGTGAGTGAAAGGTTCATTTAATCTGTATTATAACTTAATTCTCTTGCAAGTTGAGACTATTTCAGGCACTGCCCAGTGACTAAAAGGTTGCATTAGGTATGCTGCTGCTGACCAAAATGCTGTAACACTGGTTCCCACTTTGCAGGGGTGCAAACCCACGACACCTGTAGCGACTTAAAAACTGCATTGGGTTGCCCAAAAATGACCACAATTACTGAAACATGCCCATGCCACACACGGAATACTTGTACATTATATTCTTTGCTGCTACACTTTTGAAACAATAATTTTGCTTCAGACTCCAGCTAACACTTGTGAAACCATTTACAATTTACAATGTCTCTATAAAGGGAAGTAAGAAATGATCTGGAGGGACACTCATGGAATGCTGGATGATGAGTTTGTCTCATAACAGAATGATGGCCAGTTCTCTTTAACGTCAGCAGCAGGCCGCATCGTTGAGCGTGGACAGTGATTGATGATAGAAGCGACGAGAAAAGAAAAACATGTCTAAACACTGATATCAAAGTGCGTACTTGTTATTAATCTTAATCTATTAATCATTCAGTTACATTTTGAACTCTTCATTGCATTGTGTGAATTTCACTTTCCTTTGCTGGCGTTTCTAGTCCTCTGTTCGATCTAGGATTTTATTCCTACCCCGCCTAAATGATAGCGACACATGCAGCCACGTGTGCGAGAGGCTACTCCACGCTCGTCGAAATGCCACGTATCTTTTGAGAGTTCCCAATGACAATAACAACCACACCTCCAGTCACGCGGGATTGCAACTTCTCTCGCAGATATGGCTGGGGGACGAGAGGCGTTCATTTAATATCTCCGACTGCCCGGCACGGGCCTTGAGATACGTGCGATCCTGTGACATCAAACGACATTCATGTCATGTAGATTAAGGTTAGACAAAAAAAATTTTTGCCTTCCAGATCAATTTATCAATGACAAAGGAATGGGACTACAATATGCAGTTGTGACGCAAAGGAAAAGCACAGCTCTGAGGATCAAGTTGGACTTTCGAACTAAGACTACTGTACTGGCGTGGGCAAAATTTGGAATTATGCTTCCGCTGAGATGAATCCTTTGAAGGTATTACAGTGGATCGTAAAATGATTGGTTTGTAAATCGACTTCAAATGTCAGGGTTGTGGGTTGCGACTCTGAGATTCTATCCCAGATAAGCCATCAGCAAGTCACCCTGTAGTATGATTAAGGGAAACTATACCTTAGGTCGCTTCTGAGAATGTAGCTTTCAGTCATCCCCAGAGACCAGTTGTGTAAAGTCAATCATGTGTAAATCTGTGGTGAAAATACTGGAAGGAGAGATCTAATCAGAAAATTGAACTCCATTCTTAAGAAACCAATTGTCATTTACACTAATCTATCCTGTTTGGTTTTTTTGGCTTAAATTTTGGTTCTGTGAAGTATATATTTCACACGGCAGCTGGTCAAAATCTGGAACACATCGAATAACAAAAAAATTTGCAGTGACAAGAAAGCCTACTGGTGGACCTTTCGTTACCCAAATGTGTTGCTGTATGTGAACAGAGCAAATCGGAAGTAAAACAATGGAAAAAAAATATTCTATCAAGATGCTGTATTTTTTTCATACATATGATGTTCAATGTTCAAATTAACCAAATATGAAATCATTTTCACTTGGATGTAAGATTATTAATGTTTTAATTTGCTTGTCAGCATGACATGGCCAGATTTACATTAAGGGACACCCTGGACACGACCATATTCGGGGGCACCTTACTGTAATTCTCTACACAACTACAGAAGCATAAGGTTGCCAAAAGGGAGCAAAGGATGTGGTCACTTCTACCCCCACCTGCCCACTCAAAATGCACATGACAAATTTCCATTCTATGTACTTGTAAAGCCTATAAATAAAAAATGAGCACACTACACTACCAAAAATGTACAACAATATAACTTTGTGGAGAACCCCTGGGCACATGTACTGTTGGCCTATGCTTAAATGCAGCCCTACACAAGTTTCAACAAGCACTGGAGTGATGTCATGAAACAATACAAGTTTGTGCTGCCTCCTCCCAGTGTAGCTTGCTTGAGCACCCATTCATTTACAAATAAAAAATATTTAACATGAACCACCATTGTTGGGCTATTATTCAACGATCAAATTTGGTCGGGAAATGGTCAAGACAAGCCATGAAATTTTATTTTCCTTTTGCTGCAGAAACCCTCTGTGGAGCAAGTCAAATTAGTGACTGATTAGGAGTATAAATTCCTATGGTGGAGTATACTTCAGCTTCAGGGATGATCTACAGGAGAATTCAAAGAGCTTATACCACGAAGCAAATCTGAAAACTGCGACCATGCACCTCGAGCCATCATCCTGAAATGTGCTGATCAACCTTATACAGACTGAGAAGGGAAATTCTGCTGACCACGTCATTATGCTCAAAACTTGGAGAACAGTGAATGATTTTCACAGAGAGCAGCACTGGTTTGAATGGTACCTGAAATTAATCCAACACCCTGCCAAAGTCAAATTTTTCAATTCTGAAAATCCATTGGAAATGCACTGCATTCTTCAAGTCTTTAAGAACACAACAAACAAGAGGCTCAAAAATCAGAAGTGTCTCTAACACAGCAATTGATTTTACCACACATTATGACAATTGTAGCAAATCAAAGCTTTTTTTAGCATTCATTACAGGTAATGTTATTATTGATTCCTAAAAATGGAAAACGGGTAATTTTTCTTAATACCCATCCAAAATGTTGGCTGTATCGTAAACATGGCTGGCATTTCCACAGCATTGTACGCCACATTTGTGTGGACGGATCCTTCCTATACACTACAAACACCCACCTACACGCATTCACAGGACTAGGGATTTTCCCGTAAAAGAGAGGAAAATTCCGTTTTGAACAATTTGCTGTGCAAAGTGGGCTGAATTTTGGCAATCTGGCACAGTCTGTTAAACACAGCTGTTTTGTCATTATTCACTCTATGAAAGAACTGGGTAGTAATTTTGGATCCTGGTAATGAAACACTGTGCGGGTACCCAGGTACCTGTGAAAACACTAATTACTGGATGCATACATGATTCTTTATGTTTCCCCAAAACTACTTGGTTTGGGGATTTGCTAGCGACGTACTCACCTCACACAACCTATGCATTACCGAAGAGCGGTGACCAGATACACACACACACACACGATTGCCAGATGCTAGACCATAGTCAATATGGTAATGGTTATATTATATGAGGTGAGGGAGTACGTACTGTGAATTATAAAGTCTCTGACAAAGAAAATACATGCATGATAATTCGTTTTTACAATGCAACTCTCTGATAAGTTTGTTGCATATTACCCTCACTATACATCCAGGGGAAGGGTATCAGGTGAAGAAACAGAGTAAGATACCACTGATGACAAAGTGGTAACTACCATCACTAACTACCATCAACTACCATTCACTAAGCTGTCATCATCTGATTATAACTATCATTATGTAGTTGCCGTCATCATCACCCACCATCTAATATCATGTGCTCCTCGCTATCCAATCTTCACTAACTATCGTTCTCGCTATCCAGACCTCACCATTTGATCATAGGTATCTCAGCATCGCAGCGTAATGCTCACTGGGTTATCATCACTGTCTAGTCCCCACTATCCAATCCACACCTGCCTCATTCTCATTCCCTTATACCCACTGGTCAATCCTCACTATCACATCGTCCATGCCCAATTCTCAATATGTGCAAATCACTGCAGCTTTATCATCAATGTCCAGTCCATTAAGTCCTTGGAGCCTGATCCTCATTCTCCAGTACGCACTGCACAATGACAGTAACCAAGATGCGGTCCCACTATCCAGTCATCACATTTCCAATCCTCAGTACCCAATCACTGTCCAATCTTCACCGTCTAAGCATCCATGTCCAATCTCCAACATATGATCCTCGCTGATTTATCGTGAATGCCCAATCGTCACCATTTAGTCGATCATCACACCTTATCTCCATTTTCCAGTACCCACTTCACGATCCCCAATTTACAATCCCACCATCCGATCGTTGTCCAACCTTCACTATCTGAGCATCCATGTTGTACCTGTCCAGTCCTCACCATTCACCTTTTCATGGCCTAATCCTCAATTCGTCAGTGCCCACTCTACAATCCCCGTTATCTTATCATCACTATCCAATCTGCACTGGTCTGACTACCACCATCAAACCCTCACCTTTGATCCTATCTGATCATCACTACTTCTGATGAATCACGACACACGATGCAGTACATCACAGGGACAAGTTAATATTGCACACTGATATTGACTGCAATCTAAAAGTACCTCTGCTGCAACAGTGGTTACGTCAGTTTACTGCCCTGGCTCAGTTTAGACATCACTGCGAGAGTTGAGATCATTTGTGGTGACAACAGAGTAAAGAAGCCAGCAGATTTATTTGCGGGCAATTCCAAAAGTCCGCGTTCGGATTTCTCTCCCATTCACAGTCCCAACTCTAAACGAGGATGCAAATTTCTCAACTTTTGCTGAGGTGCATATTCTAGAAAAGAGGATTGATGACCAGAATGCAATTTGCTAATGGTTGGCCTTTTTCTTTTTACTCAAATAATGAAATGGAGATTAAGTCTGGCCCCCCAAGTTGGCACTCAATTTATTTTCCCTTCACTTTTCGGCATATCTGTGGGAACGACTTGGAGCCAGTTTTCACGATTAAACGCTGGGATGAATATGCAAATAACGTTGCCATTGGTTGTTTGCAGAGGCCTTTGTCCATCACCAGAAAACCGAACAAAAAGACGATGCGAGAATATAAAAGTGGCTTGGATAGAGGAATTCTTGATCCTTTTTATTTCTCAACATTTGAAGGACGAGCAGATGTCGTGTGACACTCATCCACTTGCTTTTACAAACTATATTTCCAGCTTACAGAGTTAACATTACTCTTTTTCAATTGTCACAAAATTATTTGTTAAAAAGATTTGCATTAATCTGTATCATGATTATCGAAGAGTTCAGATACCTTCACCATGACCGACAAGTTCGGTCGCAGGGTAAACATCATTCGTTTCAAAGAACCTGTGCACTTAAATCACAAGGGACGGCGTGGATCGTTTGGGAACATTGCAGAGTAAGATGCGATACCAATGTCTAAGTATTCAAAACAACATGCTGGAAATGATCTATTGATCTCATACATTGAGTCAGAAGAGGGTCCAAAATGAGCTTGCTTGAAAAAACGAAATTGAAGGTTGCTTACCCAGGAGGATTTTCTCTGCCATTGTGTGAATTTCTTCTTCTGGGAAGTCGATTCTACAGGCGTTCGACGACATTTGGGCCGAGAATGAGTCGAGCCTTACACATGTGTACTCAAAATATGTGTTACAAAAGTTACCATATGTGAGGGATATTTCACTAAACAAAAAAATATTGGCTAAAGGTTGAAATGCTTGCTTGCTGTTCATGGTACTGTAATAGAAAGGTACTTTCTCTTTCAATTTTAGGTAGAATTTTGCTGTAGATCAATAAGTGTGCAAAAAAATTCATTATAAAGGTTGAGTGAACTGGAATCTATGAATAAATCATTTAATGCAACAGGTAATTTTGCTATGTAAGAGACACGCTAGTATATCTGATTAGATCTTGATTAATTTAGATGGTACCATCAGTGGTGTGTGATGAAAATCTGAAAATTCCCAAATAATTCACTTATACAGGTAACTACTGCATAATTACCTGCCAGAAAAGTTTCCTATTCCCATAAGCTGACTGCCACATTAAAAAAAATAGTCACTCAGCCCCTTGTACCAGTAATTGGTGAAGTACCTACAACCCACACACTCCCACCCACACCCCCAGCAGTGGAGCTATGTGTGCAGGTTTGAATAGCTTCAATGGTATTTAAGTCAAAACCATGGCAAGGAATTTATGTGCTCAGGAAACGTTTCTGGCTATTGCATCTTACAAGTGATGTCAATAGGTAATATCTTCTTAATAAATCAATCTTTAAAAAAAAAGAAACTCTCCAATGAAAAGTTTTGTCTCTCAAGGTACTCAGCTGGAATATGAGTTGTACTGGCAATGGCCCGATCACCTACCTTCGTTTTTTGTCAATATTTCAGGGAAGAGAAAGTAGGGGAAATGATCACCTAGCTGTCACAAAATCTGAAAAAAAAAATTATGCATTCTACTTTGCCAGGACATTTTTGTTGGCCCTACATAATTCAACCTCTCTAAGAAAGTATAGCAGGCAATGAAATCAAACAGACCAATGGGAATAAACATGAATATTAATGTAAGCAAAAAATGGGGATTAAACAATATCTTTTTTTATAGTGGCTATGACACATTCCATGGAATTTGATTTCACTGACAAATTACCAACTCATATTCCAGCTTTAAAGTCATGATTCAATTTAATATCTTTTCAAAGTGTAACTAAGTAAACATGTACAAATCCAATGCATGAGACACAAATCTGCTTGTTTCTTCCATTCTGGTTCTTAGTAAGAAGCATGTTGATATCATTGTTCTATGCAATTGATTTTTTTTTGTTTTCAATATGTCTACCATCTTCATCATGGAAATTTTAGTCTTCTATCTGTTCACAAGATTATGACAAATTACATTCCTTGACTGAAACTTTTTGGGGTCACCTTTGGGTGATGCTGTGAACCTCGTTGGATCGACCAGTGATCTTACATCCACTTCACCCTCATTGCCCCCCCACTCCCTCCTTCCCCTCATTCCCCACCTTCCAGTTACATCCAAAACATTGAATACTATTATCTAAAATGAAATGGCAAACGAAGGATGTCAATAGATATCTAAATACCCAACCCTTACTCTTGAGCAATGATAATCCATAGAACTACTGTGTAGAGTTTCCTAGACCTACAAGGATACCAAAATGGGTAAAATGCACCAACATGGCAAAGATATGGCCGATGTAACGTGACATGTAAGATGTAAAGCGACCGTGTTAGAATAACTTGCTATTTCAACAAAACTTTGCAGATTGTCGAGTTTCCGACCAACGCTAATTAGAAGACATCCCAGAAATATTTTGCAAATTGTCGAGATACCGAGCTAGAAACAACTAATAATCTCAACAAAATTTTCCAAATTGTCGAGTTACAGACTTATGCTAATTCGACATCTCGGACAAATTCTGCACCTTGTCAAGATACCGAGTTCCAACTTGATATCTTGACAATATTTTGCAAATTGTCCAGTTGTCGACTTCTACTAAGTTGGAGATGTTGACTTAGCATAAGGAGATAACTCGACAATTTGCAAAATGTTGACGAGATAAAAAAGTTATTCTGAGATGATAACTGTACATCTCACATGTCCCCTCGTGTCCGCTGTACAAAGCAAATACCGTTAATCATTGTTAAAGCATCCAGTTTCACTAATAAACATTAGCAATATGGTGCACCTCCTCAAAATGTTATACATAAGGTGAGTTATATAAGATGGATCTTAATGAATTTTTGAGAGGTTGGGCAAACAAAGTATTCTCAACCAACATACAATTGAATTTCTATCTCTGACAAACTTATTCCTTGAAAAGAAGACCACTGTCTTGCCTCATTTTGAAAAATCTACCACTCTCTGTCCATTAATGTTGGTTTTAAAAATATATATATTTTTTTTGTCAAAAAAAAAACCCCACAGTATTTCAATTTAAAAGATCATTTCAGAAGAGGATCCAGGTATTAACAACGTTCAAATGCCTAAACGGCAGCATTCAACTCCCTGATCCTGATACAACCGTTCCCCTCCCCCAGTTCCCTAACTCTATCCATCCCTGTACTTTTTTCCTATGAACCATAAATTGATTGTCGACAATCGTCACCGACAAGATCCTTCGAAGAGAATTAGTGGAACAAACCATGAGACTAAATTTCACTCGCATCCGTATTTAGTCACCGACCTCCAACGTCATTTATCTGTTTCTTCAAGGTTCTCCTTTGATTTCTTTTCCGTGGTAAAAAGCTTTCAAGGTGAGATCAAATTTTACCTTAGCTCCTTTGCTCAGCTCTGCAAATTCTTTCGGTCTAGGATATTCTCCGTAATTCTTTCGGTCTCATGTTCGTCGGACTTTTGTCCGTCCCTTCCCGATTTGATATCCCTGAAAGAAAAATCAGAGATGAGACAATGACGTTAACAAAAAACAACAACAGAAAAAAAAACAAAAATGTACAAAAAGCAGCCAATCTAGCAGAAAAAGAAGTGTCTGAGAGAAAAATCCAGCTGTGATACTGTAAAATGGCCTGCTGAGATGACATTTTCTGTTTGTGTACAGGTGTGGTAAGTCAAGACAGTATGCATCAATGTATACATTGAGTGATATGCCATTTGTCTACTCATTTTACTGTTCGTTCTTATTTTAGATCATTCTTATGTGCCTGTTATGTAAAAGCTATGGGTGTTGCCTCTCATCACTGTTATCTTTCATGAAACAAAAATGGTGTCGTTTGGCTTCCGTACAACAAAGTAAAAAATGTGAGTCACTCCTCAAAAAAAAAGAAAAAATAGATCCTGCTCCAATCAAACTTTATCATCTGTTTGCTAATAGACGCTTTTGTTCTGCTTTCTCTACTTCTCCTTTAAATAATTCTTGTAATGAGTTTGTTGAAGGGTAATTATATAAAGACCCACAAATGCTCAGAGGATCTTTGATTTTGATATCTCTCAAGACTGCTTGTGATGGCTAGGCCACATGCATTTTCGTGGCTCGAACCCGTCCCAGTTCCTGACGTTTTGCACGAACCGGCGTGCAGGCAAAAAAATGAAAGAGAAAGGAGGTAGAAGAGCACCAAATCTTTCAGGAAAAATAATCAGTGCGAAGATAAGGACTTCTGCTGCGGTGGATTAATGATAAGTGAAGTATCCTTTTCAGATATTTATCTTTGGGTGACATCGTAATGTCACGTTTCCACAACAGTCAAGATGATCAAGCTCTCGATACTTTCCGTGATGCAGGAAAAAGACCACGCACCATTAACCAAACAAGGACATCCATA
>VJOZ01019460.1:0-12921 GCA_009801055.1 Stichopus horrens | reverse complement strand
TCCCACTGATGTATCAAACAAGTACTACTCAAGTTAACAAAGCACTGTATTTACAAGGTACCCTCCAAATTGATCACCTCATTTTGACATCAGTGATCAACTGTTTAGAATAACTGAATATTCATTGCTAGTATACTTCCCATTGACGCGTTCAAAGAAGTCTACTACTGTAAAGTCGGAATTATACTCGCCAGCAAGTAGGTTATCGTATTTAACACTTACTGTTTTTATGTCAGAAGAATTTAAAATCACTTTGCAGAATTTTTCAACTGAAGCCTATTTATCTTCTCAAATTTTCTGATTGACGCAATTGAAAGACATCCTCGACTTTTGGAGGTGCAACTTAAGTGATTTTATTTTTTACCTATGCACGCAATCACTTTAATTGAAATTTTGTAGAAAGAATGAAACATTTGGACAAATATGCTATTTCACTTCGAGCCTGTCGCTAACCGAAGGGGAAGTTCACACTGGATCTGCAAAATGCTGTCAACATATCGCTACAGTGCTTAGTACAGAACTTTACGATCTTTTTGCGAGTGCGTTAATGTTTACGATATGTGAAGGTTTATTAAAGTGTCTTGACATTAAGTGAGGGAGGCAGAGAGATCTTGTTCATGAGAGGATAATAATTGAACAGTCTGAAACCATGATCTGTTCTGAAATCTCCTTTAAACGGTCGCAAATGCCTCTGAGAGGAACGAGCGTACTGCTGCGTTTTGTAGATAACGCCATAGAGCCGTGCGAGACTACACCGTCACCTCACTCCGACCGTTATCGATCAACTTCACATTTCTGTCACGTCCTGTAAATACATGGCCACCGAAATGCAAACAGGAAAGACAAATAATCTGCTATCATCATTACCTGATTCTCTCTGTTTAAAATCTTCTTGTCAGATCTACCAGTAGGATATCATTGTTATTTATCAATTATGAGTGTGTTAGCCACAATGGAAGCCTCCTTTTTTCCCCACCACAATAAAAAAGAAATAGATTGGTGAAAACCTGCCCAGATGCCAGTTTTTTCCTTTTTATACTGTATATATAACAGATTTAATTTTTTTTAACTCGAGTAAAGAACAACCAGATGTTTTGGTCACCTTTTAGTTTTGTTAAACAAAACAGAGTTCCCACATGTTACATTGTTCCCTAAATTGCTTTTTTATTATTTTTTTGGTGTGACTTGTGGTTGAGTTGTTTTCTCTCATTCTCATTGCAGGTTCTGTAATGATATCCAGATGTCCCTATGCGGAGGGCTAGAAGTAGAAATCGGAGAGGTCCCCATGGGTGAGCATTGCGATTTTCTATTTGGAAGGACCCAAAATATCGTCTCCTCAGTTGAGGAGACCTGTAGTCAGATCTTTCATCCAAATAAAGTCAAAGGTGAATGTTCAGAGCTCTTAAAGGAAAACCCTTGTACAGCCTTCCAAATTGTCCTGATACCTCAAAGATAGTTTCGCAAAAAAGAGAACACCATTTTTACAGAAGAATTAAATATATTTCCAAGACAAATGTAAAAGTTTTACTAATATAATTTTTACTCAAAAGGGAGTCACCTCGTTATTGCAAAAAATTCCTGAACTGTGATGTCACACATGCACCCCCACCTGAAATGGAATCACCCACTACGGTTCCTCTTGAACAAATAAAGTAACATTTAAGTTGCAGGATTCCAGTTTTGTTTGTTTTGTTCTTTCTCAGCCTGAATAAATGAATTATTAGGTTTCATCAAAGTGAACCGGTGTTTTTTTTTTCTGTTTGAAAATTTACGATCAGCTGAATGCCTCCTTTCAAAACAAGCTGTGCAGTGTATATATGTATGGCAGATTTGTAATTTGCAAGGAAGATTCCTGATGATCATGAGGACATAATTGAACCTTCCTACTGACTCATAAGCCACATAATATATATTCATATGTGACCGTTTTGTAAAAATGTTAGTAAATAAGTGTGGCTACCAAACTCAGTATTGGCAACAGTTATAGTCTGTTTTTCTTAATTAGGAAGATTTATGGTTGGGAGTATATGGAAATGTTTAGGGATATGTTGTAAGACACAAACATGGCAAGAATACCTACAGGGATACCTACATAATAATATGAACACTTGCAGGCCAAGGGGAACACCTTCATAATAATGTGGATGCTTGCTGGGCAAGGTGTTCACCTGCACGTTTATAAATGTTAGTAAATAAGTGTGGCTACCAAACTCAATATTGGCAACAGTTATAGTCTGTTTTTCTTAATTAGGAAGATTTATGGTTGGGAGTATATGGAAATGTTTAGGGACATGTTGTAAGACACAAACATGGCAAGAATACCTACAGGGATACCTACATAATATGAACACTTGCAGGCCAAGGGGAACACCTTCATAATAATGTGAATGCTTGCTGGGCAAGGTGTTCACCTGCACGTTAATAGGAACACCCGCAAGTTTGAGGGAACGTCGTTCATGGGAATGCCTGCATGTCAACGGGACCACCTGCATATCAATGTGAACACCTGCAGGTAAATTGGAACACTTGCATTTCAACATGAACTCCTGCAGGCCAGTGTGAGTAGTGCGTATCTGACTGAACGTAGAAAGATTAGGATATACATTACACACATCAGAAGTGAATATGTCCATTGAGCATCCTTATCACTCCAGGGCATCGATTTCTACAAGAAGAGTTTCCTAAAGCTCCTTTTCCTTCCTGGTTTTGTCTTCCAGACAAATTCGACCAGCACATCCTCACCTTTGAAAAGTTTTCCAGTGATCCAGCCATCTTGAGTAATCCCAACCTCGTAGTGAGGATGGGAGGTAAATTTTACTCCTGGCAGGTGGCAGGACCAATCTTAATGTCCATGTTGGCCTTCCAAAGGCCGCTGCCGGACCAGACAATCTCCGGCCTGTTGAAGGATCAGCGGCAGGGGGAGGGAGGCAGAAAGAGCTTCACAGAGTGGTTCTGGCCGAGAAACGCCTCAAAGCTGGGATCCCCACGAAAGGTAAGAACCTTGTAATCGTACTACATTGAAGTGATTGATCGATTTTAAAGACAGTCACTCATCACTTCAAGTAAATTTCAGGTAATGGGCTAAGAGTTCTCAATTTATTCTGGTCTTTGACAGCAAATTCAAAAGATGCAGAGTAGCTCACAATCCACCGTATATACAGGGGCTTAGTGTTCTGGTTACACACATGTGGTCTTTGTATGCTCACCAGGATGTGTGACACCCTTAATAAGGCTTGTGGTCGGAGGAAGAGTGGTTTTAGACAGACCGTGGCAGTTGCTACGGGCGATGAGTTCCTGCCCTTAAGATGGCTTCAACAGACATTTAAAGGTCTTCCGATAATGCCAAAAATTCCAAATAATTGTCACCATCGGTCATTTTCTCATGAGGAGATAACTTGGTGACCATGGCATTTGCCCGTGAGTGACAACATTTGGTATGAAAGACTGACTTAAAGTATGGTGTTTGGAGGTGGAGGATATTACTGGGGGGTTATTCATTTTCCCCTATGTGCAGATGTGATGTTGCCCAGTATAGGCAAATTAGGAGGTAATACCAGAGAAACGATACAGTGCTACGATTGGACTTTTTGCCAGAGCCTTACGAGCAGAACAAGCTCTTCTTTGTCTCAAGATCAGGAAAGTGACCCAGGAGTAGAAGCAAGAAATAAAATTTTTCTAACATCCACACTGTAAGCATGATATAATGCATTTTTAATCTCAAGACAAGAATCCCCTCACCTTTCCTCGTCTCCATAGCCCAACCTTATGACATGACATCAAGTGTGATATTCTGGTCTTTACACACAAACATGAAACTTTACAAAACAAAATGTGAGGATTTGGTGCAGGAGGTTGGTGATTTGTTGGAGCTCAACTGAATGGCTGGCCAGGGCCTTTGCAAGTGTTTGCCAGAGTAAGAGGATTTCCTATGTATACTGATATATATGTTAATCCTTATCTTTTATCCAACCAGGGAGAAGGTCTGGAAGAGCAACTGGAGGGACGCTTCCCTGAGCGGTCGTCCAAAGACTATGTCACAGCCATCATGGACGACAAGGATGTCATGCCACAGTAAGTAGAAAATAGAAGGAGGTTTGGTACGATACTTGAGGTATCTTTAAACGCAAATGCACATGACAAAGAAATTCCTCCGTAAGAGAGTCCCTCAGATGTATGGCCATTCCCAACCCCACAGCCAGCAGTCCCTCCCATAAGTAGCACAAATTGTCACTTTCCCCAGTCTGACAATTTAGAGCCTAACAGTTTTGAGACTCAAATAATTTGCCATTGGGTTAGATGTGTGAGGTATTGCAACCCCTAGCGACCATCACTAATTTGTCACAGCATTTCTTTGTGCAAATGTCAACTGTCTTGGAGACCAAAAATTTTTTTTGGCCAGTTTCTCAGCAAGTGTTCTGTTGTCAGAGAATTCAAAGCAGCCATTCTCCTAATTCTCATATCAGTAAGTGAGAATTGACTGACGGTCTTTTTCCTCGCACATTCCAACAGCTCTGTTGAAAGCAAGGACCATTCCGACGGAAGTGGCAGCGGAAGAGACAAGTCGGACTCTCAAGACGAGCAGCAACAGAAACCACAGCCCACAGAGAGATACAAGAAATCCATTCGCCTGTCTTCAGATGAACTTGTAAGTCACTGGAAACAAGTTTATCTCTTTCCAATAAGTTGAAATAATTCACTCGCTCAAAAGCAGGACATTATAGCAGACTGGCATCCTGCAATGGGCACAGGTCAAGATCCTGGATTCAAATTAAACTTGCAACAGCTCGTAGACTCATTTAAAGTAGATGAACAGGCCCGAGGAGGATAAAATGATTGCTCTTTACAATAATTGTCTTTAACCCCTCCCACATCGTAACCAGACCGATTATGGTGATTGTTACACTGCATGTACATATAACTCTTGGAAACACGGATTCACAGCAAATTTGCTTTGATGCATGTCAAGGATTTGCAGTAGAAGTTTTTAAAAGTGTCGTAGACGATGGTAGCGATGTCGGCCTTGTCGGTTGAAGTGCTGTGACAGATCTGAAGGGGGTGGGGGAAGGTGGGTGGGGAAGAAAAAGCAACAAAATGTGCAAGGTGACCAGGTAAGGACCATTGTGCCTTCTAGATTCAGCAAAGGTCATGAGAATGACAGAGTCTACTGACCTGGTTGAAGGTATAAGAGGTTTCAATTTCTACAGGGAACAGAGTAACTTGAAAATAATAGCAAGTGATTATCAAGTCATCTAATTAGTTTTGCTGTTAGGATATATGGCAGTTACACGGCAGTGTCAGAAATTTCATCGGTTCTGGTGTTAGTGTAAGATGCTTATAGCTCTTCAAGCAAAGGCACGTTGGTAATGTTTTGCCCGACCGGATCTTCCCTTCTACCCTGTTTAGGTGATGAGTACTATAATGCTATTATCTAGATATATATCTGACAAAACTGCCATTTGTTTTAATCCCTGTATATTCAGACAAAACTTAACTTGAAGCCGGGTCCCAACCAAGTCTGCTTCTCTGTGACCACTCGTATCCAGGGAACGGCCCAGTGTCAAGCGACCATCTACCTCTGGAGGCACGACAGTAAAATCATCGTGTCGGACATAGATGGAACCATCACAAAGTAAGTTCACTGCCCGCAGTAGAAAGACTGGTAGGCGAATTGAAAGAAAGTTCGAATAAAAGTAACATTTGAATTTTCTTTACAGCATGACCCTAATCATATCCAAAGAATCTCCCGCCAACGTTTTTTATCCAACTGCAGCTAGGTGTCGTCTCTCCACCGTGATTAAAAAGATTTCTTGTGATTTAAGATTTTTTTTTTAACTTGTTTAAACTGTCTTCATTAGATTGAAATTACACTCAGACCTATTTTGTCCTGGGTTTTATGATACAGAAAGTGCTTTTGTGCTGTCACATTGGTTATTCTGACATCCTTTACTTCTGATGCAAGATCAACAAGCTTAGGGAAGCAAAAACTTAATGGAGAATGGATGATACGGATGTAATTTTTCTGGTTTTTCTTCAGATGAATGTCTTCAATAGATTGTATCACTAGCTTTGTGTCTTAATGCATGTACAAGGCACTGATTACTTGATACGTAGACAGTCATGCATTGCGCAAGNNCACAGCTAACAGAGGACGTTTGGTTACCCATCAGGTCCGATGTCTTCGGCCAGATACTTCCTGTAATCGGCAAAGATTGGACCCACTCCGGGGTCGCTAAACTGTACGACGCCATGAAGAAAAATGGCTACGAGTTCATCTTCCTCTCGGCGAGGGCTATCGGCCAGTCTAAGGTCACCAAAGACTACCTCAAAGGGATCTGTCAGGATTCGTTGTCTCTTCCTGATGGCCCTCTTCTTCTAAATCCAAGTTCACTCCTGAGGGCACTTCACAGGTTCGTAACTCGTCCTCAACTAGACATATGGAGGTGGAAGTGGGGGTCGAAGTGATGAGAAAGAGTTGTCGTAGCAGCAGTAGCCTTATTTTGTTTTCAAGATTTGTATGAATTCTGAAATTCCTTGAAAATCAGTGTGAAATAAATACAAATTTTTCAGGACTGGAAAGTGAGGAGGAACCATCTTTCTTCGGGGGGAAAAGTCCTGACAAGTCAGTGAATTTAAAGGAGACGCATCGTTTGTTCCTGTCTATTCAGTGTAGAAATTAATTGAAAAATTAATACATGCTTGGGTTCACCTTGTTAGCGGTATTTTTGCCCACATGCTTGTTACAATGAATTTTACACTTCAGAGGTGGCTCCATCTTCCAAAACGGTTGAATTCCAGAGACTCTACGTAGAGTAATCAGCATCGTGTACCATAACTGAGATTTCCAGAGGACAAAATGAGAAGCAGCATCTTCTGTATTTTCAATGATTGGGCAGTAGGACTAATCGTGGGTGTAAAACGTTCCTCTAAATTTTGGTGGCGGTCCTTAAGAATCTTTGAATTCTGCCAATTAAGAGTATGCGTGAACCATAGTGTTCCATCGGGAGAGCTCGGAGACAGAAAACCCCTTGATCCCCCAACAGGAATAATGTAGTATTTGGAACACCTAATGTTGGATTTTCAATCTTTTGAAGTGACAACTTGTGCTGATTTCGTTAATTTTGTGAGAAGTTTGAAGGTCCCAGCACTGCAACGCTCATAATTAGCATTATTTGTCACGTTTCACATCCGATGTGCACTAAACTCTCTAGAAATAATTTGTTACCTTGGCCTGTGCTGGTTGTGTGCATTTGAATAAGCACATAAGTGTCTCTCACAAATTTTTCAAAACCAATTTTAGTGTGAATCACCCCCATTGTCTATTGGTTTGTCTGTTGGTATGTGACTCATGTGGATCTTCTTTGATCAGCCAAACTTGACCTGTTGCGGTAAAGTCATGCGAAATTCACAAAACAACCATTTGAATATGGTTCACTGATCTCTTTATTCCAACAGTTTGATGAAATGGACAGTATATTTCAGTATATTCCATTGGAGGATGCTTGAATGGGCATAAAATTGGAAAAGATTCTCCCCTTGCTGGAATCCCTCCGCTAGGCCCTCAATAGGCCCCAGTTATGTGCGCCATTGGCCAGACCACTCTTATATTATGGTTTTATGAAAATTGTAGTAACTTCTCCTTGCTTTAGTGTAGTAGCAATGTAGACACAAAGTGGTGTCAACTACCCCCATACATCCCTCCTATGTGTCAGTTCCTCCCCCCTTTTCCCCGATTTAAGTGTTGACATTCCTCCATTTTTCCTTCTTCTGGTTCCAGGGAGGTCATCATCAAGAAACCAGAAGAGTTTAAGATCCGCTGTTTGAAGGACATCCAGTCCTTGTTTCCCGCTGACGATAAAGGGGGACCTTTCTACGCTGGATTTGGTAACAGAATCAATGTAAGTATGCCACAAAGTCCCTTTTTTTTTCCCCCACATTTCTTCTTGTGACCCCAAAATGGGACCGTTTTTCACAAGTCCCCTCCTAAACCACCACATTGTTTTGTTGACTCAGATTTCATTGTCTCTCTCTCAGAGACCTTCACAAGTCATTTTGTTTACTGAAGAAAACAGTAGCATGCGACAGAGAGTTACAAAGGTTTGGATAAAAGTGTTACTCTTGGAATGAAAATTTAAAAGGTTCCCATACAACTTTCCTCCAGACACTTTCCCCTTAGAAATCTCCAACAGACAACTGCCACCTGGACAACCTTCCCCTTGGCAATTCCCAACTAGGGAAAATTCCCACCTTCCCTAAGCTAAACCCTAACTCTTTTCCTGAAGAAATTGTCAAAGGGGAGTTGTCCAAGGGAAAGCTGTCTGGTCATGGTTTGTTTAAGGATTGGTTGGTGTGGTTCAAGATGGTTGTTGTCTGATATGGGTGGACTTGATCCAGGTCGTGTGCATTGGGTTCTATCTTTAGATGACTAACAGGATTAATAGACAAAGACAAAAGTGATTGTTTCATAACTCATTAAGAATATGTGACTCTCTACTTATTTTTTGATGCTTTGTTTTTTCTTACATTTAGAATAGGATAGACTGATCTGCCATAATATAGCCACATTCACGTACTTGGTTTATTGATCCTTTCCTTTATCTACTTTCTAGGACACCTGGGCGTATCGAGCAGTCGGTATTCCATCCGCCCGTGTCTTCACCATCAATCCTAAGGGAAAAGTTACACACGAATTCACCAAATCCTTCCAAACTTCGTAAGTGTAGCTCAAGGCGATAGCCTCTTCGTTCGAAATTTGAGTACAGTAGCCTAATGAATATTATTACCCTCAATGCTATTTCTGTGTTTGTGTTAATGTTTTGATTCTGTCATGGTTTTGAGGTCTTTTCGTTCGAGGTGGATCAGTCCCTAGTATTTGTCTCATCACGTCTTGACGTCTTGTTCTTCATCCCCGCAGGTATCCCAGGTTAAGAGACTTAACCGATCAGTTGTTTCCACCGATTGATAGAAGAGACAGGGTCACCCTGGTGGAGCCCGGACAGTACAGCAACTTCACCTACTGGAGGCAGCCCCTACCAGAGGTCGACGTTGACTCCATCCTGAAGAAGTAGTCGACTGGAAAGAAAGGAGAAGATAGAAGTCCCAAAAAGATCTCTCCATGGCAGTCTTGCCTGTCTTTCATTTGTTAGGAAAAGAAGAAGGAAAAACCAGAAAACATTTGTAGCCAGGCAAAATGTCAAATTGCCTGCAAGATCACGAAGACTGTCGATGTTTCTTGTCTTGTGTGTTCCAAAGTGAAAACTGAAGTACTTGGTCTATCTTATTACAAGTTTGCAGCTGAGAAGATTTAAGTTTGTTTGTGGCTCTGAATTAAGCAATTGCTGCCGGTGTGTGCATGTCGCAAAAGGCTCTCGGAGAATACGTTTGCACATCGTCTGGTGGTCCTGTTTGTAGCTTTTGTTGCTCTGTTCAACGTATGTCGTTCGACGTTACTCTGTATACAAAAATATATTTATACGTGTGAAATTCAGTTATGCAATGCTGCAGTTATTCAATTTTCAACCAAAAAGTGTATCGATTAATCCATGTGTGTGCTGATCATCACCAATTTGAAACTTGGCAGGTGGCAAGTTTTGTCGAAAATTTATGAACGCAAGAGAAGAATGTCCAATTCAGTCAGGCCTTCCTCTTGTAGCATCCTTACCTTGAAAGAGTCCAGAAAATCGCTTAAGGTCACAGATGGTAACCTAGAGACATGGTCTTTTAGCTTTGTGGCAACACAATGGCCTTTGTTTCATCTCTGAATATTCAATAGTTTGATTTGACTCAACAATTCTACATCAAATTTGGTATTACTTTCTCACAAGGTCTGTGCAAATGAGAACCTAGAGAGTAACTCTTGAATGAATAATCTCTCTTACAATAACTCGGTTGAGGGTCTGATTGGAACCTGCCGGGTGCTACCATCTTTATCCACTTGGCCATAGCACCAGTACTTTTGGTCTTCGTTGCAACAAAAAGGCTTGCGTGTGATTTTTTTTTCTTCTTCACGTGTCACTGAAAATCCCCTGCCAAAAGTTTCTTTCGTAGGCTCAACACAATATTTATGGGTTCTAAACTTTGAAAATATGAAATTGTTCAGAAGGGCAGGAAATTTTCCTCACACTTCGTTTTATCAACATGTTTTCTTTACCTCTTGCCTTGTTCTTGCTGTAGAGATGCAAATTTACATCGATTCCTATTATGAATATGCATAACAATCGTCTGTGGGGGCGAAGTAGCTTTCCCTATAGATTTCACGTTGCCGCGATGTTTGAAGGAATGTGTTCCTCTGCAGCATCCGTTTCCCATGGGATGCAAGAGGTGCTGTCTCTCTGATCACTTGTGTGAAGAGTAATTTTTTTCGGGGCGTATGAGGGGTATTCCTTCCAATTTTTAGTTTTATCGAGACTGCAATTTACGTTTTATGCTGCATATCATAACCAGTTGATATTTATTGATTGTTCGTTTGAGTCTGTTCTTCTTACGGCATGTTCCGCATAGGCATATTAATTATGATTGGCTTGTTGCTTGATTTACTTTCCCTAGCATATGCACAGATTTGATCGGCGGACTCTGGCTGCCTGGGTAGGAACTGTACGTGAAATATGATTGGCTGCTTGCTGATTCTATTAACTGAAAGGTTGCTTTATTTAGTTAGCTAGAAGCCGCGATTTGCACCATGCATACGATACTCAGTCCCCCAAAAAGTTCAGTGTGCACGATGCATGCACGATGTCGTCACCTAGGTTCGATCCTCACGGGTTAGCTTATAGTCACGTACACAATGTGAAACCCGTTTGGCTGTTCGTCGATTCCTGTCTGCACAGGACTCGTCGTGATTGGCTAGTCAGTTCGTCCATCTTATTCCACGGTACATGCCAACTGACACATTCATCTAGATTAACCACGTTCTCACTTGTTCGAATGAGGTTTTGAAAACCTTTCAGCGTGCAGCAAACTTAAACCATTCCGGACGTAGTTACCATGTAGTCTAAGTGACTTTACAAAATTATGCTTTCCTTGAAGATTAGCAGATGTTTTCAAACTTACTCATGCCAAAAAGTTATCCGATTCTTTCATTTTTACCATAAAAAAAATTATGATGTTTTTATTTTTTTTTTCCTCTTTTCCTCTTTTATTTAACCTTCTTTTTTTTTTCGTTCTTGTTCTTTTTTGTCTTTGAACAGAACTTGTTATTCTCTGCATGTTAAGTAAGATCCATTATATGGAAGCAACACCAGTCTTTGTTTACCTTCCTGTAACTCTTGGATATTCTTGAATTCAGCAAAGAAAGAGAAACAGAAAAAAAAAAGAGCATGGCTATATTTTGATTTTGCTCAAGAGAAGGGTTGTTGATGTACATAGATGACCAAGGGAATGGTACTGTAAAACACAGCAGCTGAGTGTGGAAGGAAAAAGTATGATATATTTGTAAACCTACGAACAAAAAAAGGGCCAGTCGGTTGTAAATAATTATGTACATGGAGTATGTTTTTAGTGGTACCTTTGCAGGGTTTTGGTGCCGACCGAGCGGTGGGTGCATTGCGTCCGAATGAAGTGGTTCCGGTGTTTCTCGAGATGTTGGCGAGGGAGCTGGGGGGATACTTGGGACTGCTAAGTTATTGAAAATTTATTGTCAGTAATTTCTCATCTTTTCAAGTGAGGTGCCATTTTGGGCTTGTAGCAAACCAGGATACCTGATATTGTCAGTGTGTGCGTGGTATGTTTCTTAAAAAGGAATTATTACATAAACATACTCATTTGCTCTGCCAAAATATATAAGTGATTGTAGTAGTGGCGATTTAATGTCTGTTTGTTTGAAGAGTAATGCCACTCGTGGAAGGAGTATCACCTGATGCTAGAGGAGGGGGGTGGTGTGGGGAAGAATGTGACAGAGGGGGAAGAATTGGTTAAAAGTTAGACGACTGTGCAATCTAAGAGTCCCAAGATTTGACATAAGATAAGTTAATATCGATTTCTCATGACATTTCCAACTGTTTTCAGCAGAATTGAAAAAGAAAACAGTTGGATTTATTGATTTAAGACCATCTGGTCGAGAAGGGGGGGGGGAACTTCTTATTACAGTGTATCATCTCGATGTGGACTGCATACAAGAGTGAAGGAAACTTCTGACATAGTGACCCACGTTAATTATTAGTATATTTTAAGTTGGATTTGTGTTACACACATACATATATATACATATATATAGATATCTAAAAAAGATACGGAAGGGTTGCAGGGTATAAACTTAAAACGTTGGCATTATTAAGGACGTTGACACCTATCCGTTTGAGCAAACGACCCACATATCAATGGTACTGCAGCCAAGCTGTCTGCTTGTACCTGCTGTTCTATTTGTTATAAGTGACAGACGCTTACGTTACACGACGCTTCTTGGAATAATATTTCTGAAAGCACTAAAAAAAAAAAGAATATTTGAAAAGTTTTAATATGAGAAGACGGATGGTATATATTTGTTTTGTTTTTTTTACAGTTAAGAAAGATTTTGTTTATATGTTCCGTTTTGCTATCAATAGTATCATATTTCCATTGCAGAGGAAATGGCATTAATTAGCTAACATAAAAAAGTGGGGAAGATAAATTTATTTAGTGAAAGAAAGATACGGATGCTTCGTGAAGAAAGCTCTTCGTTTATTTCATACATTTTAAGACAACTCTGATATCGAAAGGCGTTTTTACGTTGTCCATTTCAGTTGAGTTTTAATGTTATTTTTATCGTTTGTACATGTTTTGTCACCCTTTAAAAAAGAAAACAGTTGTGAAAATCAAAAATACTAAATTATATATCTATATAAAAGAGTGATGAGAGCTGCATATCGACAATGATGAAAGTGAAAATAAATTTGAGAAAAAGTTATTTTGTCGTTATGGATGGTAGTTTTTTTTTTGTTTTTATTCTGC
>VJOZ01019444.1:0-11770 GCA_009801055.1 Stichopus horrens | reverse complement strand
TTTAACAGGGAAGCTGGACTCCTTGAAGCATCATAAAGAAGATGTCAACATGGTAACCAAAGAGATGGAATGCGGCATCATGTTCCAAGAACCGTTTGACTACCAGCCTGGTGATACCATCATTTGCTATGAAGTTACACAGAAAGAGCAAAGTGTAGAATGGGATTTGGACTTTTGAGATGCCAAATTTTTTGTAAAAAGATGCAATTCTGAGTTTCATACATCATGCTCAGCACATGTTTAAGAGTAACTGTTTGAAGCATCGTGTCACCATGGTAACTACAGAGATTGAATCGGATATCATGTTCCAAGAGTGCTTGACTTCCAGCGAGGTGGTACCATTATTTGTTGTGAAGTGAAGTAGGAGCAGCTAAGTGTTGAATGGAATTTGGACTTGGAGATGCCAACTTTTATGAAGAGATGCAATTTCTTAGTGTATGCTCTACACATGTACATTAGTCTACTTATGGCATTGAAAATTCAATGTGATGATCAAAGGGAAGGTCATCTCTTCTCTTGCTGATAGTCCTGTATTTATGTGCTTCTATTTGGACTGTACTTGCTTACTAATTCTCAAAGAGTGAGAATCTGAAGAAAACGTCAGTCCCGTGAGAATAGTTGATACATTTGAACTTAGCAGAGAAACCCTTAACAGCTTGCCCACAGGGACTGAATGCTTGTATGTAGTGTCATATTGTGAATACATTTATTACTATTTATGTTCAGATGTTATTTTCAACTTATCAATTTGTCAAACTGCAAAATTTCTGAGAAGGCATTCACCAGTGCGATAGTAGGTCAATGTTAGTGTCGAAACAAACCCTAACCAAGATGGTATAACTCCATATAACCTCATGTTCTATCATGCAGAAAAGGTTTTTCTTGAGACATGATTTTAGCACATTATGGAAATTCTGTGTGGACAAGGTGCATCTGGAATCATTCACAAAAGATTCACTAAGCTGTATGATCATGTGCATTATTTCAGGGACAAGTATCTCCCACAACACTGTGCAAGTAGGTTCTTTCATATTGCATTGTAAGTGTGGGAACTGGACGGCTTAAATACAGCTTACAGAATGCATGAATGGATGTATGTATTATGTGAGTTCATCAATACATGACAACACAGTGAAAACAATGCCATGTACTGTACACTTTTCTTTGCATGAGTTGTATCTAGTACTGTACATGTCAGGCAGTGCTGTTGTCTTTTCCAGCAGATCTATGTGCAGCTGTTTGTAGTCGTCATCAAGAACGAAGTTCAAGGCAATTTAGAATCCAAAAGACCCAAGACTAGTAATTACAATGCTCTGGTTACCTTTTTGCATTCTAATAGCTTAGTATTCCATAGTGATGACTGTCCCAGGTTAACTTACTTGGCTGTATATTCACAGACGAATTGTTTTAAAGGAAAGTAATAAATCACCAATGAGACACACATTGTTTGGTTTTCGCTGCAAGTGGATCTACCGTCACCTTTCATCTCACTGAGTCAGGACTGTCCTGTTTTTCTAGGCAGAGTGGCCTAACTGAGCCTAGCTTATCCAGGTGAACAAACTCACACAGAGAGACAGTTGCTAATCTGGTTTGCCTAGGCATAAATGTATGGATTGTTATAATTGGCTTGGCACTAGGAGTTGCTTTGCATGCAGTGGAACTGTGCACTGTGGTATTGTGATTTTTGTAAGGTAAAAATTAGCACAAAAAAAGTATGGAATAATCAACTACATGTAGGCCTCAAATATTTTTCTTAGAGGCTACAGCCTATAGGCCTACATAATGATAAGGCACATGAACCACTTGCTGACCATCACAACTACTAGAGGCTGGATATTAGAAGAATAATTAAATACTTCTACATACATGCAGTAGGCTTACAAGCACATTGGAAAGAGAACAGCTGTTTTCTGTCTCCTGCTAAAGCAGGTCATTTTGGGGGGAAATGCCATACTATACTGTCATGCTGAAAATCCTTTTCCCAAAAACATGCTTTTCTGAACAAAAAACTACTTTTTCCTGTAGTGACTGGTTGGCAGCTCTGGTTTAGGTACAGAAAGTGGGACTTAAAGGTAGGGACATCTGGTAAGTTTAGGTACAGAAAATGGGACATAAAGATAGAGAAATATGGTAAGTCCTGGTAACCCTAAGNNTTTCTAAGCTATACATCGTTAGGATTTGCAAAGTATGTGACTATTGAATATTCCATGTATACAATATTTGAATATTTTGTAACTGTTAAACCCTCTTTGAAGGGATCAGAGGAAACTGCAACTGTTTGCAAGAGCAAATCAAGACATTAACACATCTGTTATTTGAAGTACAGTGTTGTGGACAAGGATTAACTTCATAGGACAGCACTTTATAGAAGTACTGTACTTCAACCCATGCTTGCCATTGACCTCTTGCCATTAAATGAAGTAGTAAGTGGCCTTACGCTCTGCAGATTAAACTTCACCACCAAGTTGGAATAATATTCCTGTGCTTCCATGTCCTGCTTTGTAGCACTTGTGTGTCAGTAAATGTTTATTCATGTTTCCATTTCAGATATAGGGGAGGACTCTGTACTTGTTAGGTTTAGTCAACTTTAGTGCTTTCAATTACTGTTTGGGACAGTAGTAAGTGGTCCATAGCATAGAACATTGTATTGACTGCACTGCTTTCTGTATATCCTGCAATGCCCCCCTCAGATTTCTATTCTGCAGCCATATATGTAATGGGCTATTTGTTTCTGGAGTCCTTTGACGAATTGTTCGTATGTCCTGTCTGCTGTTAAAAAACCCAACCAAAGGCACACACATCGGATAAATAGAAGTGCGTGTTTCTTTTAAAGGCCATTTCAGGAAATGTTCTTATTTNNCAGGCATTTAGATTGAAGAACAGTAACCTATCCTTGCATTACAAATGTCAATTTAACTTACTGGATGATCCATTTTATATTAACTATGATTTCAACATAGGAGAAGCATCACTACCATCAATAGCACATGAAAAGTAATACTGCACTGCAAGGAAAAAAAAAGATATAAATCTTGTCTGGTTTATTTGTAAAGAAACGTTGGGGATGAAGATCACTGTTTCTTGCCTACTTAGAATGACAGCAGATACATTTTCAAGTTGCAACCACAATTTGACACATTGAAGGACACAAAAGAGACTATTGTATTTTTATTTTTAACAGTCTAATTTCATCACCCACAGACAAATTTAACAACAGATTCTCCTAAAATTTATTACTCTATTTGTCCTCTGGTTTGTTGAAGACGTACGTCAGGGAGCACTTGCCACAGTATTGCCTGTCAAAGTGAGACGCCATGAAGACTCCTGCACCACATTCATCGCTTGGACACTCCCTGCGGAGTCGCGTGATCTTCCCGTTTTCGTCCACCTGCGAATTGGCAAAATGAAAATGGAGCAACAACTTAGATGCTTGTGGAATGATAAACAGCATAGTGCTGAAGTACCGCTTACCTAAGTATTGTACCATGGATTTCTGTGGCAAAAGTTACATATGCACATAACTGTAACTGAGGATCATACTCTAGGGATTTTTCTCTTTTTATTGATGAAAACCATACCTAAGTAGCATACTGTTTGAAGGTTATGGATCTTTTAAGAAATATCTGTTTAAAATTTTACACTGCATTATGGGAAATTTGTGATGTAACACTGGATCAACTACTTGAATATACCCGTCTTAAAGAAACAAACTAGTTGAAGAGATGTGGCCTCAATTTCAAGAATATTACGGGTTAATCTATTATCACAATTTTCAGTGGTATCAAGATTTCAAGGCTAAAATGAGTGCCTCAAATTCATGGAACAAGAAAGATTTCTTGGTGTAATTTGCTGCTGTAACATGCCATTTTTGTAACCTTGAGGTACGGAAATATGTCCTGGCCAGAAAAGTCTTCTAACAAGAATAAAACAATACTTTGGAGTGGTGTTTGAAATGCTGCCAGCTGTGACAAATTATACTTTCATCACAGATCCCCTTCACTTGTCAGCAAAATACAGTATCTCTTGAAGTAACATGGACACAAAACAGACAAAAAGATGGAGTAAACTATGTACAACATAGGCATGCAACAATGGTCATTACAGAAATCTGAAAATTGCCTATGGGTAATCAAAGGGTCCATGGTCTTTTCTTTGTGGGTGGTGGAGCGGAACCCACAAAACAATTGCAGGACCCAAAAAAATCACCTCAGAGTAGTCATGCCAGGCTAGATTCCTAGCACTTTAAAGAACAATGCCTGTTCTTCAGCTGCTAAACCCCTGAATGTGACATCCTTTGAGAATAAAGATTAATGATATTCACACTACCATCACAGCTGATAAAAGTTTTATCATCAACTAAACTTCTTGTGTGGTCACTCTCTGACAATAATGCAGCAATGTCAGTGTGCATTAGCTATCACCAATCATTCTCATGGCGAAGTACGACGTCACTAATGATGGCCCCTTGGGTAAGTAATGTGTCCCCTCTCGCAAATTTTACTGTCCATTTCCAATTTTTTAGTAGCTTGAGAACTCATAAGAGCTTCGTCTGCATTTGAATCAATCTTGGTCACAAACAAACGCTTTTGTCATTACCTGCTGTTAGGATTTAAAGCTGGTTTTATACTTTTACAGCAATTTGACTATTTTTACATTTGACCTGATGATTTCACTTATCATGCTTTTAGCACTAAAATGAATGAAAACGTTAATGACTTATATGGCAACTAGTTGCTGTCCTTCAGTTGTCCCATCTTGAAGTGTTGTGATTAAAATCCAGCATTACACTCTGGAAATCACACAAAGATGCATGCTTGTCTGGATTAAATTTGCTTCAAACCCTGGAAAACTCAATTCATAATGGGCCTACAACAGTGACTACCGGGAACCTTAAAAAACTTTCACAAGAAACGTATTAATAGCAGCCATATGTGATAATCTGAGCAAATAATGACCATCCACATCAACCAGATGTAATTTACTTATCTAGATAGCATCATAGACTGTCTAAACTAGACTTCATTCTGCAACAGAAGCTGAAATCAAACTTGGCTTTGACATTGCATTAAACATTTGCTGACCTTGTAGAACTTGAGTACTGCAAGCTTGACCTTCTTTTTCTTGTGCTTGTTCTTTTTTGGTGTGGTGTAGTTCTTCTTCTTACGTTTCTTGCCACCACCACGGAGCCGTAGCACGAGGTGGAGGGTGGACTCTTTCTGGATGTTGTAGTCTGAAAGAGTGCGCCCATCTTCAAGCTGTTTGCCAGCAAAGATGAGACGTTGCTGGTCTGGTGGAATTCCTGCCAATGCAAACATGGAGCGCTTGACAAAGTATCATGAAGCCTACATACACCACTATAACTTTTACATCTTTAAAGAACGATCCAACAAAATCATTTTATCACTGGTGTCAATATAAACTTGCCTTTATCACTGCTCATCTCATAGATTACATGGTGTATCTCAAGTTTGGTGGAACTTTTACTTTGGGATGGATCCACCACAAAAAGGAGTATATCAGTCCACTTGTCACAGAAAAACTTTTGTGTTCACAAATTACATGAACACATGAAAACTGTTTTGCACCGCAAGTGCAAAATCCATACAGGATGATCACGAAAACATTCTGATAAGAAAGACAAAGCACACTCCCATGAACCAGTAACAATATTTTGACAACAAATACAGAGGTTTTACAGAATGTCTTAAATGATGACATCACTTCCTTGATTCCCAAGCCCCCCTCTTCCAACCGACCACATCACTAAAATTTCTGTTAAAAAAAACAGTTACTAAATTGCCTCGTGAAGTGCACTTCAAAATTTGGGAATGTTTTCTTGGCATGTAAACTCAGAAACACTTAATAATCACAACAGTCAGTGGTGTCCTAAGTGCATTGTTCATCACTGCATACATGCAAAAGTGTTCCAGTTTACTTGAGCTTATCAAGGTCCACTGAGAACAATTCACTGCTTACCACTACAGACAGTTTAAATATACATAGGGAGCTTTTTCCCTCCACTTGACAGTTTGCCTTTGTGTATCACAATATCAGCCTATCATCGTGGTCGTCTTAGGTACAAATGGGTGGGGCGGCTAGGGTGTATTTTATGAAAACTAGGGTGTGCTCTCTGTAACTGCTTTTGTGTTCATTAATTTTGCAACAATTTGCATTATATCTCTCACCCATGATCAAACAATCTTATTTGGCCCACTTTCTTCACAATAAATGGATACTAGTTGATTATTACAGAATTTAAAAAAAAATAAATAAAAAAAATAAATTGATAGGCAACTTACAATATCCTGTCAGCACTCACTTTGTACATAGCACGAGGGTCCAGTTTGGAAATGTGGACACAAGGCAATGAATCAACGAAGTGCATAACATGAACTTAAAACTGTTCTTCTAGCCATACTAAACTGGTATCTAATACAAAATACTAACAAAAGTTGACCAGTGCTAACTTTGCACTTCATCTCAATGTTTCAAAACCTATGAGGGTTATTTTTCTTTGGCAAGACTTGAAACATGCAAGACTTGTAAAATACACCAAAGTCATAGGAAGCCATTTGGGCCAGGTTGGCGGTGGTTAGGCTGTGCTTACCACAGTCACCGGTCTAAGCACCGGATATTACACATACAAACACTTAAAGGCAGCTGATTTGAAGACCGCACCTATTTCTATACATTTTTTCACCCCTTCACCACTGGCACCGACAGTACTGAACTGCACAGGAACTTGATTTAGCACTACAGCAGCATGCCATGGAACATGACATTGTCTCTTCACGCAGTTCTACTGGCCAAAATATACTTCAAACTTGCATACATGCATAAGTTCCAATCGATTTGAATTCATATTTGGAAAAGTGGCTCACAGCCACTGACATCCACATGGAGAAACAAATGCAAAGGTGAAAGGATGATTTACTCTTTACCAATCATTAAATAACCACTTCTTTCAAGTTCAACTTAGGGCAACAAAAAAAAAACCCATCCAGAATAAAGCTTGCGGGATTTTAAAACAGGCTGATTTTAAAAAAGATTTTACCTTCCTTGTCTTGAATCTTTGATTTCACATTTTCTATGGTGTCACTGGGTTCAACCTACACAAGGAGAGAAGTGGAAAAAAACATCTGACTGATATTGAAAAATTATGTATGAAGAATTATTTTATTTTCAAGGTAAAAATGACAAAATGACGTGTGTTTTCCATCTCAGCATCATACGATGTTATAAGGCGTACAGTGACTCTGAACCAATCTTACCAAACCCAGGCCTTAGAATTAATCACAACAGATTGCAAATTTCAAATATGAAGTTTTCATTTTTCAGGGAAGAACAAAAAGGAGAAAAAATACCAATATACTATCTAAACAACATCGTCTCTGGCTTCCACTCTCGGAGACAACCGCTCTCAAGAAATGAAATGTGCTAGAATAGCATAACTGAAGTGATTAAATCCAGGAAACAGTTTGATTGCATGTCTTTGAATATATAGTCTCAATATCATCAATATCTTTCCAGAGGAAGGGAGACCAAGTGGTGAATACCATACTCGATAACAGAATGCACAATGGATTTACACAACATAAGAGGAACTATCCAAAAAAAAGAAAGGTGTGATTGTACCCAAATCACCTTTACTCTTGGCTACATTGTTGCCACAATACCCACAAATATGCTCACAAAAGGCTAGCTCATTGTCACGAAGCACACCACAATCCCTTTGAACAGAACTGGCCTCAAGATAATGTCTGGCACCAGCATAGTCATTCATAGTGTAACAAAAACAAAGTTGAAGCAGATCCATCCAACCTACTGTAAGAAAGTGCCATTTGTTACCAGGCAAGAGTAAAGTTGCCACATATCAGACCAGTCAAAAACCAAATACTGCCAGGTTACTTGGTGGAATATCTTTGGCGGAGGTCAAATTCAAGGTAAAAATCCATTTCTAAAATTTTTGCATGCAGTCTCTGATATGTGAGACTTCCACAGCCAGCCCAAAAGTCTTTCTACCTAACAGCAAGTACAAATAAGTATCTACTTCTCCTTACCATCTCCCCACAATTACAACATACCCAATCCTAACCCTACACTTTAATCCCAATCCCCTGGCCATAAGATCTTACTCCCTACTATGTAATTGTATGTATTTGAAACATCAAATTAATAACAAATATTTCCAAAACAGCAGACTCAACAGGCTTCAGGCCAGAAGGCTCAACTCAACAGCGGATATGTCTCGTACAGCCTTCCAAGTAGCTTCGGGAGAAAATTGTAAGTCTTATGAACTTGTTATGGTTTCTCCAATTAGGCCTCCCCTCGTTAACAACTGAGAATCCATTTGTTGCTGGATTCCTAGTCGCAGTTAGAGCGACAGCTTGACTAGGAATTCATTTCAAGCTGGATTCCTAGTAGTAGTGTAAGGTCTTTGTCACCTACTAATTTAGATTAATTTACTTTGCCACCTACTAATTAAGAACCAGAGACCGGAACTGACATCAGGTTCTCCATCAGACAAGATATAATGAAACTGGAAGCCATCACTAGAATGCCACAAGCGATAGCTACCTGTGACTATGTTCTTTTCAAATCATTTACAATCATGACGGGTGGGAGATTACCACATACATCAATATTTTGGGCCACAAATGCGACTATTGTTGTGAATTGGTAATAATGTTTTTTGTTTTATTTTCTTGCAGATGGAGGTGCTGTGACCAGGGGAAAAACCCAAACAAGTTAACGCAATCAGTTTGGGAGCATTCCTGGGTTGAAAACAGCAACCTGTCCATCAACTAACTGCTCCAATCCACATACTTGTGGAGATGGAAAGCTTCCCAGGACCTCCTGCAAGCTGAGCATCTCTTCAGCAGAATGCTTCACAGAACCTCATGGAAGCTAAATGTCTCTTCAGCTATCTGTCTAGACTAGTGCAGCTTTGCAAGGGAGTCGTTTATGAAGGGGTTGTGGTAAAGAAGAGTTTATCACTTGAAGGGCATGGGATTCGTGTGGAAATATGAGGCCAAATTTGGTAAAAAGAAGTACCACCAGGGCTGGATGCAGGTGGGCCAGTGGGTGTTTGGTGGACAGGACAATGAGAACCGAACAAAATTAATTAATGGTCCCAGTACCATCACAAGACAAGAAAACACTCCTGTCGATTGTTCCACAGGGTTGATCATCCCATGTTTGGTAAAATGCACTCCAATGAGACAAAGCAGGCTACTAGTGTGCTTGGCTATTGACCACTCACAACGCTTCTTACACGTGAATTGGCAAGTGACTAAGTGCTGGTATACACCTGTGTAGCCAACGTTTGCTCTGTACCGTACCCTTGTTGCATTTAATGGATGGGAAGATATAAATAATCAGCTGCCCTAAAAACGACAAATTGGCTGCCAACCACTTGCCTTGCAAATGACATTTTTAGTAGTAGAAACTCGGTCTAAGACGTAAGAGAGATTTTAAGAATACAATGGAGGTCGCAGGCACATAAGTATGGAAATAAATCGAACAATGTGATAGAGAAGGTTAAGAAATGTTTGTAGTCGACGTAAGGATGTAAAAACTGGCCAACTTTCGTGTACCTTTAGAATAAGTGTCGTACCTTGTAAATGTATATACTTTAGTATAGAGCACAGCCTAAGCTAGCACTGCTATGTGGGGGACGTCTGTGGTAGTAGTAGTACACTGTATATTAACTACTATGAAGCCTGCAACGTGATTGCAATTATGTCCGTAGCTTACCTCTAGTGTGATGGTTTTCCCCGTCAAGGTTTTCACAAAGATCTGCATCGTGATGGATTTTTATCCCACCTAAAATAAAGCAGAACATACCATACAATAAGAAATTATTGATTAAGTCAGTTTTGAAGTACAAAACTTGATTATTTTTGGACAAATATTACCAGCTCGGTAAGACTTACTCCACACATGGCAAGCGGGGATGATAGAGAGGGCGAAAGAGGTCATTCATGGTAGAAGTTGTAATTCAGCCGTTTACTCAAAGCTGGAAACAATTCGCACGAGAAACCTGGTGCAGATTATAGGGCAAAAACATTGGTTGTTCGCTTTTCCGAACACCTAAGTAATCCCTAACCCTCAACCTCAAGAATGTACCATAATAATGATAACTGATTGGCTCAAATTTTCATACCAGTACTGACAAGATCTAGTAGCAGGAATTTGTCCGGGCGAGTAGCCAAACCGTCTTAAACCTGCTTTTTTTTCGCATAAAAATATATATATATAGGCCTAGCTGCGACATTTTGGCTAACCGCCCAACTGACCCGAGACCTATAGGGTCAATTTGATCCTTGAAAATTGAAAGATAGACCATGCATGATGATTGTGAGTCAGGAAATGGGTGTCAGCAGCTGGTACCAATATATGGCGGTGGTGATCCCGAGGCCCCCTTCCGGGGAAAATTCCTCCCTTTGAGCCCATCATGGATGAAACTTGAGTCAAAGTAATGTAGTAGTAGCCAAGAGTTACATTATCAAAATATGAAAGCTGACTATATGCTCAGGTTGGAAATGCGACTGAGCTTACATAGTCTAAATGGGAATCCCCCCTTCGGTGGAAAATTTTACCCCAGGTGGATTCCAATTCTAACAGTAGCAAGTGAGTGTTGCCGAACGCGCTTGAGCCGGCCCAGGTCCCCACAAAAAGACGCACCCTGCATGCCGTAAATGTCTGAGAGTGCTTGGCTCATAATGTTCTCTGCCGGTTTGGGATTGTTTCCGTTCACATCCTGGACCCCCACTCTAAGTGAGTTGACTCTAGGCACACTCTCTTCATAAACAGTGTGTTCAGTGCCCACTCGCACTAAGCGTGGATTTCACCTGGAATAGAATGAAAAACAAGAGCGACATTTTACACTTCATTCCATATAAAATTCTTATTGTGTTTTAATTTCAAGGGGCTTTACACTTGATTTGATTCCGTAAGCGTGTTTAAGGAGGGAGGGAGGGGGGGGGAACTAAACGTAGTTGATACGTAGTAAATTTTAATGGTTGGTAACTTTGACTCGACTCGAGTGTGGTTGAGGACTCGCCTCTAGTTCAGTTGATGACCCGACTCGACTAGTGAAAGACTTTGACTCAACTCCGCCTTGACTAGTGGGAGATTCGACTTAATAATGGACTCTAACTTTATAATGACTCGATTACTAGTACACTGTCGGCCAAACGTTATGTGATTGGCTGAAAGATGTGAAGTACAACGGCTCATATACACCAGTCGACCGAACTGCTACAGATCTAGGCCTACTTCTCAGTTCCCATTTTTTTTAGATGAAATGCCATAAGTTAGCAGTACATTATCTTTGCACAGAATTCCTTTACTGACGTATTGTCGCTTTGTTGGACCTGTCAGATAGTTTCCCTCAAAATGCATTGAACTAATTGTTCATTAAAAGACACAGATGCGTCTGAAGGTCACACCATATAATGGGTCACAAGTATGATAGAGTTTAGTTTGGGAGCCAAATCTATAATAGCCTATTTCCTAAGTAACGTAAGCTTAGCCTACTTATCGGGAGGTGTAAGCGAAACTTTAAATATACATATTAGTCTAGAGGGCCTTCTAAATGTCTAATAGACAAACACACAAATAGCTTCATGCCTATTTGGATCTAGACTCGGGAGAGTCTGCTTGGGCTGGAGATAAGTTTCTGTTCCTAATTTTGGTTCCGCCACCTCTGAACATCCATACTGTACTGCCCTTCCGGTAAAGTGTTTACTCCCCTCACTGATCGCTG
>VJOZ01019435.1:0-11690 GCA_009801055.1 Stichopus horrens | reverse complement strand
CGATATACCGCTACTGCTTATTTTCATGCCACATTTTAGATCCACTGATTTCCCCTGATTTTACCAAAAAGAAATAGAAAATGAATTTGTTTTTGTTGCCAATCCAATCATTTTTTTTTTATTATGTGTTCTTTCAATCATCAAGTTTTGTAAAATTACCTTTGTGAATCAACCAAAAAGAAAAATACAACATCCATTAAATAAAAGAGTAAAATTTGATATTTCTAAACAGTGAGAACTCTGCAGATTTCATTCCTACATGGAAGACTTTGAACTACAGTAGAGCCCTTTAGACCATTTCTACAATTCAACAGAATGGTTCTTCACAGAGAGTTGCATTCCTTCAGGATTTCCCCGTCCATTCCATTTAATGATGCACTGTAGTGGAAGGTTGCTCAGTTAGGTGTATTAACCTGTGAACATTGCTAGTATTGGCCATGTAACACAGGATCAATGTAAAGGTTAAAAAAATGCAAGATTTTTGACATTTTTTCAACAGTCTTAATTAAGACCCTAAACACCTTTTGAGAGGTGCATGTTATAATAAGCTATTCGTGGCTTAACATGATCAGTGTAACCTACAGTAGTGATGGCCTGATATGCAATATGTGTGTAGTAAAAATACAGTGTTGTTGTGAGAGATGAAAGTCATTGTGGGGAAGAGGGAGTGTCACCCTTGTTGCTAGTAAAAAGACAAACCTTCAAATAGTGTCCAGTATTGATTACTAAAGTAATTGTAGATTACTGATCAACTGATGATGATCTTTAATTTGTATTAAGAGTCTGTCTTTTTGAGGTGTTACATTACGTATGTCTTTAACATTAGTATGAACATTAATAGTATAAATTCCCCATTATTTGTTGTTGTCAGATTTCAGTATTTTACATTTGCTCTTTCCGTAGAGATTTACATGTACTCTACAACTGACATAATTTGTATAAGAGTAATATTCTTTTTAGAAAATTACTATCTTTCGTTCCATTACTGTACCTCTTTTGTGTGCTCTCTCCTTCCTTGCTCATACTGTTTGTATGCATTCTTAAATATTACAAATCTGCTTTAATTTCCTGATAACTTTGTCACAAAGTTTCTTTTTTCTTTTGCGTGTGTGTTGTGCATAAACATGCAGCTCATTTGATTGACTTACTACTGTATACATCTGTTGGTGACTGGCTTGATTGCTGCATTTGGTGCAGATCAGTGATTTCAGTCATGCAATTCAGTAATCTTTGATATATTTGAATTACATTTTAACAGTTGGCTTTCATGGTCTTTTAATTATTGACTATGTTTTCATTTTGCCCTTTGAGGGATGCACTCATTAGCATCATCATGCAGACCAGAGCTCATTAATTATTCTCTTGTTTTTATTGCTTTTGTGTTTCTCTTTGTTCAATCATATCCAGTGAAACTGAATGTACCATCAGTCAGTTCAAAGTCTTCATCTGTTGCAGATTGTAAATACTGTACAGTTACTAGCTAATTCTGAGCAAACAAATGTTAAGCAATGGTAGAAGTTGCAAACCACTTCAACTTGTCTGCTGTTATAAGTTGTGGTTCATAAACATCATACTGTATATCTGTTTAGTGATCTTTTATCGGAAGGCGTCGTGGTGCCCTGTTATACCATTGAATGATTTCTGGTTTCCAGAGAGAAACCAACATATAACTTTCAATTCTGTCTGAAGGGTTGCTGTACAGTACCTTACTTTAGTCGATGCAATTCAATTTATATCACAGCATTGTACATGTCGTCTCCTCTTTTTGATATTAATGTAATCAAGGAACCGACAGAAGCCTGTTGAGGGTATTTATAAACACATCTTTATTAAATTTGCTGATCAGTACTGTACATGTATGTTGATGCTGTGCTATGCAACATGCTTGATACAAGTTTTGCTTCCATCTTGAATGCACTTGAATATGTAGCTTATTTATAAAAAAAGGAGCAAATTTGTGGTGTTACATTTCTCACATTGTGTACAAATTATTGACAGAGCAAAGTTTAATGCAATACTTACAATACATGAGATGTGGGAAGCCACAGTGTTTAAATACATGTACCTTTGGTGTTACATTATGACAAATGCTCTCTGGCCATGTTGAAAGTCATATTCTTGTTCATTACAGAGAGGAAATATTTCAGGGGACTTTCTCCTTGACTATATGTTAATAGTACAATAGCTGGTTGACATTCTGAAACACTAGATAATGTAATGGTTCTTTCTATATATGTAATGTAGTATCAGTTGGTAGAGCATGATGTGGATAGCAGGATATTGACAGTAGGAAAATTTAACTACCGTCAAACAGATATACCGTTTATCATTATAGCTGTCCAACTTCTCAATAGACAGTTTAGAAGTACCCTGGAAGATGGAAGTTCAAGTACAAAAGAATGCCTGTTATTGTACAGTAGTTGTCTACCACTGCATTGTCTTCAAATACACTAGATATGACTTGTTTGTAGGTATCTCCATATGGTACTTTGTAATGTATTTAAATGGTAACTACAGTATGACACACATATATGCAGTTGTCTGTACTACTGAACAGGTTTGATTGCCCCTTAACAATAACATTTACTGTAGGTAAATCAGCAGGGTGTACTGACGAACACAGAAGTTCACACATGGTTCATATTGACAAGAATGCAAAAATGTACCAGCTCAATCGATGAATTTCAATTTTTGTTTACTTATTTTTCATGAATCAACAGTTGGTGAATAGTGTCTCATCCATCAAAGACCTCTGTTATCCTCCACCAGAAATACTATGTTGGTGAGTATAGTACTGAATATTACTGCAATCTCAGTGGAAAAATGTCAGTGTTGTTTGTCTGTTGAATGTGAGATTCACTGTTCCTGTCCATAGGTGGCTGTGAAAGTTATTGACAGGGGAAGTTGCACCCATGTCCACCCACTGACCCTTCTGATCATGACAGAAACTGATCTACTACAAAACTGAAAATAATGTAAGGGTTTATTTATAGAAAAATAAATTGTGTGATTGATAGTAGCTCTTGAAACAGAGACAACCACTGGAGGGGCACTGAAAACTTCAACAAGATTCCTGTATGCCAAACCCTACCACTTGTCCATGTAGACATTATTACATGAGTTCTATCCTAAACTTTATTACTGTAGATTACAAGAACTCTAAATGGTTTCCATTTGTAGAATCTGGTTGAGTAACTGTTCATTTCAGTCTTTGGTAATCCATTGTTGTCGTGCCTTCCACATCATATTATATACAGTATAGTGAAGCTAAGTTAGCTGTGTATGTCATAAATTTACAGTTCAAATTGTTAACCATGTTCTGAATTATGACACTTTTGTTTTGTGAGAATGCTTTTGTGAATCACCAGTAGAGTACCTTCTGTACTTTATCAATGGCACAGTAGTACTGAAACATCAACGCACAAATACCCACATTTTTCCTACACTGCAGCTTTTCCACTGTGGCTACATACTGTACACTTTCTGTGCTTCACTGAAAGACAACCAGTCGAAGAAACAATGTTATGCTTGCTGTTTGTATAATTACTGCACAGATATGAATGGTGCATATGGCAAGGACTCATCTCATTCAAGTTTGAGCCTGGCAAAGTAGATAAACAAAGCCTTTTTTAGCCTGGTAAAATGCATGCATAACGGAAGTATAACATACATAATTACTTCAAGATGCACATGGAAAATTCATGGCATTGTGTGACTGCTGTCTGTCTTTGTCAGCTGGGGAAATTTGTCCAACTAGTGAAGGTTTTGACACTCCAACATGTGGAAGGTGTTCTTTTAAACCAAGCATTGGATTAAAAAAAAAAATGAAATAATAAAACCAAAACAATATTAGCATGCCTTTATTGATTACCTGGGCAGACAAACTTACAGATACAGATAGACAGACAGACAGACAGACAGTGCTAAAGCCTCATTCAAGATCAGCTGCTGTGGAGTGAATAAGAAAGTGAATTGGGGGGAAGTACCATTTCATTGTGTCTTGAAGATTGTTCTAATTTCTTCAATCTCTTCAATCTATTTTGTTCAATGTATTGATACTGTAAAGCAATATCAACCTATAATTTAATGTCTGCTATAATTGTTCAGAAAAAAGCCTTTGACTGAATAGAATAGTCTAGATGATCCCCATAGATGAACCTGAATTGTTTAGCAATGATTTAATTTATTTTTTCTGACCTGCTAGTAACTACCATACATTCTTTCTGCTGGCCAGCTGGCCGTTGTACATTTATTTTTTGATCCAGTATATTACAATTTTGTTCCTCTTCACCTGTTTCCAGTAATTCTGGTATGATTCTCTTGACTGTGTACTGTCACTTTGGGTTTACCCTACTAGAGTTCCTATACAAAGAAAGGAGCTCTGGTATAAAGTTAACCAATATCATCTGCTGGTATACTGATTGCCCACGTCCAGCCGCTGTCCTCATGTTATTATGGCATTCTTAGCTAATCAACAGTAAGAACTGTCACTGTTCCCATGTTTGGACTGATTGTTTTCCTATACGACTTCTGACTTCTGCTGCTGTCAGTAAGATCGAGACTGTGGATACAAAAAATAGAATTACAACAGAGGAAATACAAATTATGGTTAGTTCGCTTTGTTGTTCCTACTATGCACATACCTTTCATCATGCGTACTGTGCATGGAGATCTCTACTTACCATGTAGCACATACCTTATTTTGATATGTTGATACTTCAAGTTGTCAGAACAATATGTTCTGACAATTTGAAGTGGACATACAGTGCAGTGCATCTTCTTTGTCACATGCAGTAAATGTTTACTGCACGGAAGAGTCTGAAATGCACATAAGTCTTTTAGAAAGTAACATGCATTTTCTCTGTATTATAAATGTTACCATTGAAAGGATCTTGAACAGTAGATGATGGTAGTCCCGGCCTTCTGTGTATTGTTTGCTCATGTTGTGTTACATGGGAATTGGTATATTTGGCGGTCTTACCATCATCTTGGTGTCTAGAGGAACAATCTCATGCTGAGTTTGTCATTGCATGGCAGACTGACTGGTATCACAGTACAGAACTATGTACATCACAAACAAGACTCCTAGTATCACCTACATCTCACTCAATACCAGCTGAAGGCGAAAAAAGGTTGGCTTCATTTGCTCGATTGAATAAAGTTAGATTAAAATGTTGGTACTGCTGAGTTCATTCTAGCAGGGTGGCCTTTAAGTATTGAAAATATTTGCTTGTATCAGTGAGGTGTAACTGTTTATATGCATAGGTGTTTACCCACTGTTGATAAGAGAATTTGGGTCTAAGGTACTTTGCTGTTGTGTAAAAGTTTTTCTACAGAACTTCAGTACAATTGAAGTCAATGCAAGTAAGAAAATATTCCTGCTTGCCATTCTTAGACCTAAAGGTTACAACACTTTTCACCATATTTTGCTCTTTTTACTATCGTATGATGGGAAAGTTCACCGTGTAGTAACCTGATTTGAATGAATTCAGTACATAGCAACTAATTGAAATAAACAAGAAACAGTGCAGTGACAACCTGAGCAGGTTGTGGAGTACTGTGGATAAGGACAGACTGAGTTGTGCCTGGGTTGGTGACAGTAAAAGCATGGTGTTAGAATAACTGATCTAACTGAAACCAGTAGATGGTGACCAATGTCTCAGATGTCATTCACTAAATTTGAAGGTAAAAGTAGGCTGCATACAATATGTCTACCAGTTGATGTTGCTGTACATTGTAGTAGTTTACACTTACTGCAGTATGTGATTTGTTTGCAGTTTGGAGAAAGTTCTCATTCTGATTTTAGGAAAAGAAGTCCCTTGTTATGCCTTGTATACGTAACCTTTATTTCAAGGACAATGGAGAATTTTAAACTTCAAGTGGGTTTTATTTTGATAGCATATATTTTCTTTGAAAGATACCAATATCGCTGACCAGTGTAAAACTCAGTCATGAAGAGACAATAAAGTGCTAACAGAAGAAACATTGATACTCTGCAACCCTTTGCATTTCCGTTTTGCATTTTCATCAAAATTTGAAAAATCTCAAAATGGTAATTAGATAAGATCAACATTCCAGTGGATTGCCATTCAGGGTGTCACTCTGCTACAGTACTCCTGGATGAAGCCAGCTCTTTACTGGATGCATTTTACTCAACCTTTTAAGACTTCATCAAAAGAATGTTCATCTTCCGATGACTTCCTCCCCTCCCCTTTTCCTCTCCCTCTGCTGAAACACATAGACATCTTCAATGTGTACAGTGAAATTCTGCAATGATAGTAGGTACCAGTTACATCATTTGTTGTGAACAAACAACTGATTTTCTGATAGTCTGTTATGTAAATACATGTATTTGTATGTATCACTCATCTTTATTGTCTGAACGAACAATTTTAATTAAATGAACAAAGGCTCTTTACTGTGCTAGATATGTGGCGGTTGCTTTCTTGGATTATTTAAAGCAGCTCAAAGGGTAGTCCAGGCTTGTCATAAAGCTATTAACGATGTATGTGTCACTCAGGGAAGTATTGGAGCTTTATTCAGACTGCGTGGTTGATGTTCTCTCCTCAAATTCTGAACATTTCATCAACAGAGGGTTATCATATAAACAACTTGTTTACGACCCTTTTTGGTTCAAAACAGGATGCAAATTTCGTACTTGCAAGTAGTCAAAATTGAAATTGATCCAGCCCATGTTACAACAGAATTACAATTCAATCAGCTGGATTTATTCCATACGATTATTGGCAGCTCTATCTGGCATTCTTTTAACCATCAACAAGGTGGTTGGCATGCCACAGTAGTTTTGGCCACAAGAACTTGCCCCTTTGTGGTGTCACTGGTAAGTACTAAAAGAATGTTCATGGATAAATGTAAGAAAATAACCCCAGTTAATTAAAGTGCAATTCATCCTGTAGTGTTTTAGGAAGTCAAATCAAATATCTGTAAGTCAAACTGCTAAAGTACAGTATGTGATGAAGCGATCCTGTGCTCAGCTAGCTTGTGACTTGGCAGTCATATGTCAGTTCTCTTCCTCAGAGGACTGCTGTCGATAATGTCAAGCCGTATCAGAATTGTGACGGTGTCCATTTTACGTTTGTAGAGTCACTCAGAATTATGTTTCAAGAAGAAAATCAAGAAGAAAATAAAATGCTGGAACCTGGATGGCCTCTGTGTATTTCCTATACAGTGCCTTATTAATGATATTCTTCACAAGTCAAAGAGGCTACAGGGATGTTTGATGAATCGCTTTATTGATCAGTTTCAATACAAGATAGTGTGTGATTTCAGTTTGTGTGGTATCATACTGTACATGTCTGTAGTGGGTCTGTCAATTGACTAATTGAGATTATCTTTTTTGTGAGGTTTTTTTGTTTCCCCCCTTTTTTTTTTGCATTTACATGGCATTCTTTGCCAGGTCATATAAATAGCATTCATACAGCATACCAACTGTATTTTCTTAAGTGCCTTAATGGCAGTTACATTTCCATTTACGGTAAAGACATCTGAGGATGTAAATTGCAGTGCAGTTATCATTTCAGCTTACTTAAAAGGCGTCTGTCATGCTGTACAGTTCTGCTGTAAAACCGCAGCAAAATAATTTTAGGTGAACAAGGTTACAGAATTCCTCAATGGTGCCAGTGCACAGTATGCGGTATAAAGTTACTTCTAAGAGACAATTTGTACTTGTAAGAAGGAGGGTGGTGGTAGTCATGAAGAACAGTGGTAATCAAGAAGGTGGTAGACAAGAAAGGGGTGGTAGACAAGAAAGGGGTGGTAGACAAGAAAGGGATGGTCGACAAGAAATGGGTGGTGCTCCAAGTTAAAGGTAAACTACTAGTAAGAGTCACATGGGGGCTAAATTTAGTATGGATCTGTATCAAGGAGACATGTCAGTGCCTTGCTCACAAACATCCCAACTAACAATTTTTGTGATGTTTTTGACACTGTTTGAGTCTCACTGGGTACTCTGCATTATCTTATTTCATTTTTCTTCTACACTTTTAGTATCACAGAACTTACAGAATAGTCTTAAATGCTAAATCAAAACACTAATTGCTGTTAAAAACTACTTTTAGATGATCGTGTAGGGTAGCTGTTATGAGGTGTTTCTTTTAGTGTTTGCATCGGGCACCTGACCATCCATGTCATGACCTGGTTCTAAAATTGATGATGGGACTCAAAGTTTCACCAATGTAATTGTGTCTGTTTGACAAAAGTCAGCATAGATCTAAACATTAACTGAAAACAAATTTGAAAACTGTAAATAAATGTTATATTTTGGGAACCCAGCAATGGACATCAGGTATCTGGGTCCAATTTATTTTTTACCCAGTGCAAACAATAGGTTTTACTTCAAGATTGATAATGTGGGGCCTGATGTTTCCTTCACCTGTTCTTGTATGTCACGTGGAATAGATGCTTGTACAACATACTGTGCAAGTGCTTATTTTAAAGCACATATTGTGTTTGCTACTTGGCCCTCAGGCATCCAGGTACTGTGCATAATGTCTTATGGCAGATTTAGAGCAAAGCATCTGCAAGATCAAAGAGCCTGTGACTTTTAATGAAAGACAGATCTTTGATAATAAAGTTCGTTAATTTTTAAGATAAGAAAACATTTTTTTTCAATTAAATATGTCCTTGAGTTGGGAGTGCAAAATACAGTGAAAGGAAACTTAAGGTTTGAAACTATGATTTGCTGACGGTGGAGACTACTACCATGTGGTAATATATAAAGGATGTGTTATGACTCAGATTTGAATTAATATGGCTCAGATTTGGGGACTCATACACAAGTACATCAATTATTCCTTACAATTCAGTATCCTCCTCGAAGGTCATAAATTTACATAATTTTTCTTGAAGTGTAGTGTTATGATTCCATGTGCAATTCAATCATTGCCATTTTGATATTTCATTATTTTGATTGCCACTGTCCTGTAATCCACTGTTGTCATTGCATACAACTCTCTTAAAACATTTGCCAATTTACAGCATTTTCACTCAAAGTGTGTGGAAGGTCTGCCACGATCTGGAGCAGCTGAGATCCACGCATCAATGTATGTGTGGTGCTCTATCTGTCACTATCTCACAGTATGTCTTTATGGTCATGCGAAGGTTCTGGAGTTTGTCATCTACAGTAGTAGTGTGCATGTTGTTAACTTTTCATAGTTTCATCTCTGTAGGCTTCCTTAGAATTATTTTATGAGATGGTGTTTCATACAAATCATGTAAATTTTGACATTCCTTTAGCTCAACTCCCAAGGGTAGTGCACTTAATTTGGAATTACCATCAATTAAAACCGGTACATGCAGTAGATTCAGATTGACAGATAATTTCAGTGTTCATATCATTAATTAAAATTGGTACTTCTAAATTTAAATTGGTACGTGTTGATGTGGACTGTTTTTGTCAATATAAATATGATGGATAAATTTGACACAGTATCTGCTGATTAAAAATTGAAAAACATACAGATTTTAAAGTGCTGTACATGTCATCGATCTTGAGTGGTGTACATGTCAATTTTCATCCAGGATGGATGATGTGTTGAAGTATAGGTCAGTTTGAGTCAATGTGTGACAACTATAACTGGTACTGCACAAGTTAAGGGAAATTTCAATCAGCATTTTTCAATTGTTGATGAATTAGTGAATGCTGATTACCCTTTTTATCTCTGTCGTACTATTACTGTTGTGAGATTTAATAGTGAATGATTCTACTGCTCTCCTAACACAGATGTTTTGTGTTTGTTGTTGATGAGAGTGGTTCAGCGATGTACAGTGAGAAACTGCCAGCGATGGTGTTGGCTCGTCTACTGCATTCCTGGTGCCAGCATGACCTAGTTTCCTGCCTCCCACCCACAGCTTTGTTTGGAAATGGTATGACCTAATTTCTGCACAGGTTCCTCTAGAAAAAGATATGACCTACAGTGATTGCTTTGCGGTGGAAGCTGTTGTGTTGTGCGCCATACTGACACCATTGATATCAGCACTTAATGTGCACTGTAATGTGTCTGTTTTCATGTCAAATTATGAAATATGGCACCTATGGCACCTTGAAATGTCTCTTGGCCCATACTGTGTTAACCTTGATTGATCAGCCTTAACTCATAACCTGATTGTGTCAGATGCCCCAACATGATACTTGATTTTGTGATTTTTAGAGCACTTGAATAACTCTTGACACAAAGGACGTGATCCTATAGAATAATAACATTGCTTGTGCCAGTTCGTCATTAAAACTACTGTACACGTACAGTATTTAGAGAACACTTGGCAACAAGTATCTTCTTTGTGTGAGCTTGTCTTCCATAATTCGTCAGTTATGACGTATTGTAGCAAGAATGAAATGTACCAATCACAATCATATCTGAAAAGTTTTTCCTTTCAGAAGACTGTTATGATAATGAGTTTATGCCACGTTGTTTATTTGATAGATGTCAACATTGAGTAAACTACTTAACTTTGCTGTCTAATATTTTAAAGTTCAGCTAAAGTTGATCAGCTGTCTAATAGTTTTATAGTGGTTTCAATATGTGGAATGTGCACATGTGGGCCTAGAAACAATTTAAATAACTTTGCCACAGATTGATTGATGGCATGAATTCGATGTTTACAAACATTCTTTTTATTCATTTATTTTTTTGCGGCTCTTGCATTTTACTCTCCTGTTTAAATTCCCTAGAAAACTTGGGCAAAACATTTGGCAAGATTGTCATGGTTTCTGGTGATGTGTTTCATACTGTTTGTGCCAGGTTCCTGGGTATCGGAGCAACGATGTCTGGACCCAGTTTTAAAATTGCTACTTGGCCCTCAAAGTTGCACTCGCATATACATTGTATATATGTATGTCTAACGCTACTTTTTCAGTTTTACCTAACGATAAACACTTCATGGCCATGCCTGTTTGTGCAATCGAAATGATCTTAGATTAATATGCAAAGTAAAAAATCTTATTAGGAGCACTTTATGAAGTGGACTTAGATTACAAGTCATTTCATACCTGAAGTTCCAAACAAAGGTATTTAACAAAGATTTGCAATCCTTATTTTGTGGTCATGGTGGTTGTGAAAGAAAATGTGTCTACATGCCGATCACTCAGATCTGTGTGTAAGGAGCAAGCGTTCTATAATCCTTTTGTACAACCACAGGCCAAACAAAAGCACGCTGCTATACTATATGGAGCTGCAGTAAAACACTGTATGTTGTAGTCATATCATATTGAATAAGATCTGCAATGGTTGGCCAAGGTGAAAAGAGTTTGCAGATTTTGCACAGATTTTGCACCTGTTAAAATGCTAACCTCTGATTGGCTCTTACAGAGATTCATTTGTAAACTTTCTTTACTACTATAACTGCAATGCAAGGTATAGTCTCTAAAGTTTACAATTTATGACAAAAATGGTTACAGTACTGCAGTTAGCAATTCTGTTGCAGTTAGTTGATTGTCTTAAATTTGTAATAGAGCTTATAAATGGGATAACATGCACATGCACACTTGGAGAGAATTCATTTTTTTTTATATCAGTGGGTCATGAACTCCTCAAATACACTAATAATAATAATAATATATATTTGTGCACCATTCCAGCACCATTTCAGAAAGAACTGCTGATGAAAGAAGTGTCTTTAAAGAGCTCTTGAAGGTGGATAGGTTTGCACACATTAGGGTTGGGCGGTACCAG